>JACEGR010001125.1:0-188658 GCA_014170235.1 Listronotus bonariensis | reverse complement strand
GGTGAGAATTTTTTTTTGGCTCTCCAATGGTAATGTTTTAAGAAGGGTCTCGCAGGTGTTTGCCTACGGCAATATTTGCATATTGTATGAAAAGTGTGTATTTAAGGCTAAAGACCTTTTTTTCTCTTGAACTGTGTTATCTATCGTCATAAAAAGGACCTTGCAGGAACACTTTTGCCTACGCCAGTAGTTAATGTGTGAAAGTAACATTAAAAGAGTGTGTGTATTTTAAGTACGGACCTTTCTTTTGGCCTTTACTCTTCTTCATTTGGCGACAAAAAGGGCCCCGCGGATACGTTTTCGCCTACACCTGTTTTTGCTTACGCTACGCCACTGTTTATTACTGTATAAATAAAGAATATTTTTACTCAAATCTTAAACATAAAGTTTATAAGTTTTTTCATTAAAACTAATTTTTTAATAAAAATGACAATTAATACCTATAATATATGTAGGTATTAACCCTTAATTAACTAATTTCATACTAATGTTCATTCTTAGGTAATTTTCATTAAAATGCATTAAGACATAATATTTTTGCAGACATAAAATGTATTGAAAAAGTTTTTCCAATTCGACATTTAAAGCAATAAATCGACTTAAATGTTCGTGTTTTACGATATTTGCAAAAAGTAATAAAAACTGTAGCAATTTCAAATGGGTTTATCATCGTTCCAAATCGCTACTAGGAATTAAAAAGAATGGTAACATTGCAGTAAGTGGGTATTTAATTACTTTATTTATCAAAGGCTTAATTAAAATAATTTGTTGCCTATAAAAACAGTTTTTATCGTAAGAAGTATTCCAAAATGGTTTATGGAACCTTTCAAGGAAGATCATTTAATTTTTTTTTATGCAGCTGCATTAGAGAATGGACAATTCATTAGTTTGCAGGTAAATTTTTGACATGTGAACATTGTCGATTTTCTTACTTTTATTAAACCACTTTCTAATCATTATTAAATCAAATACTTTTGGTAACAATTATTACGCTTTTTGCTGTTTTTAGTCATATCATAGGATATGTGTCAAGGTTTATACCATTTTTTTTTCTTAAATTTGAGGTATAATGCCGATTTTTTCCCTTGGAATAATCGACGAGGATCTGAAATATAGGCACTAAGTTTTTTTAAGTGTCCTTAATAAGAATAATACTGTCTTTTACAGAATAAGAGATTGAAGGAGAGTAGAAAAGGCCTTTAAAGAGTTTACCAGGAGTAAAGGAACATTCAAAAGATTGTACCTTTGGATTTTTAAGCTACAAAGAAAAAAAATATACTGGATAGTTCCTTTATGCTGATGCTGTAAAAGTACCTTTAAAACAGGTCCAGGTGCTTTACAGCCCAAGGGACAAGATTTCTTGTTAAAGTCTCTTAATTGTTTTATAGGTAAAGCAAAAATACTTTTTTGCTAAAAAACTCTGGGTTTGTGAAAGCTGCTGTGAGTATGGAGTACTCTAAAAGTCCTTTTCGTAACACCTTTAACTTTAAATCATTTTTGTGACTTGTCAATAAAGGATTATCAAATTATATTTAAATTACATAAATTAAATGTAGGGTTATAAAAACAAAAAAATACCAAGTAAAAACCTACTCAAAAAATTATTAAATAAACAAAATATTTAAATATAAAATTATTTTAAACTAAATAAATGTCTTACACAAAGATTGATGTAATAAAAATGGAAATCTGTATTAGACATGAAAGTAAATTAATAATTTCATCGTACTAATTATTTCTAATAAAATTTGTAATTGTTTTTGTTTTTGGGAATCTAAGAGAAAAAACATAAAAATACAATATAACATTATTTAGTTGCAGGCTTGGCTAATTTTTTTGTATCAAAGTCAGGTATTGTATTATTGTAAATAGTTTTTTTAATGTTTTTACTTAACTTGACCTGTTATTTGTTATTTATTTGGGTCAAATTTAGTAATTGGAATGTGACCCTCTGTCTAACGACCGATTAATCTGAAATTTGGTACACACTCTTAATCTTGCTGACAATACAATATAATACATTCATTATGATTGTAAACTAAGATGGCCGCCAATACAAGATGAAGGATTACATATTATTTCACTACAAACTCAATATGGGTGTCAAATAAAAGGGTTTAGTTGAAAAAATTAAAGTCCAAGATGGCCACCGCCACAATATGGCGGATTACATATTTTTTACACAACTACCTTAATATGGGTATCAAATGAAAGGGCTTAATTGGTATACTACGGCTCACTATGAAAAAATTAAAATCCAAGATGACCGCCGCCACAAAATGGTGGACTACATATTTTTTAACAACTACCTCAATATGGGTATAAAATAAAAGGTCTTGATTGGTAGAATAGAGGTGATTATGAAAAAATTAAACCCCAAGTTGGCCGCCGCTACAAAATACCAAATTACATACTTTTCACAATTATCTCAATATAAAATCGTTGGTTAGTTCTGGTTGGTTACAGTGAGGCATTAAACTTAATAGAATAGGAAGTATTAACTAAAAACAAAACTAAAAACTTGAAAATAAATTATATAAAAACAAATATGTTTAACGGTTTTATTGTACTAAAACCAAAAAATAATTTGGTAAGTCCTACTTACCAGATCGCACCAATCTTCTTATCAGTCTGGGGTATTGATCAGACCAATAATAAAATCGTTGGGCACTTGCAATTTCTATCATAATATTTACTCTGATACGCTACGCTTAACGGTTTTATTATTTGCCTTACCAATACCCCAGATTGATGAGAAGATTGGTGCGATCTGGTAGCTAGGACTAATTGAATTATTTTTTAGCTTCTAGTACACTAAAACCGCGTACATAAAATATATAATGTATTAATAAACAGTATAAAATGAGTCAAGTGCAAACAACTCTCTGGCATTAATCCCACAATGGTTTTGAGAATGAAAACACTGCTTTAGGCTGATATAAAGAATTTATTGATTTGTAACACGAAAAATAGTTGTATTGCAGGTAAACCGACCAAAGTAGTAAAGTTTTCTATTAAATAGTATATTACATTACAAGTGTGGAAAATGACTAATTTCACACGAGTGGGAATATTGTAGCACGAGGCGTTAGCCGAGTGCGACAAACCTACGAGTGTAAGAAAGTCATTTTCACACGAGTACTGTAAACTATTTTTCCTACGACCACAAATTATTCACCAAAAAATAAATAAATTAAAGTTTGTCTGTTCAGAAAAAAAACCATTGAGAACTTTGCAACACTAGGGTGATATTTACTTTGCAACACTAGTGTGATATATACTTTTCCTCACTGCTATATTATACTGTTTTGACAATATTTTTACATCGAAAATCACCTACCTAGAAGCATTATATAACTTTTATCATTTTGGAATTTAAAAAGGCCCTCACTTAATAAAAATTGTATGGTTTTGTTAGGTAATAACGCTAATAGTTTAATACGGTTTTCTGCTATTATAAGTGTTTTTTAAAAATTATCGATTCTTACATATTTTAGACACTCTTCTAAATAAAACGTAAGTGGTGCATATCCAAAATATTCCGTTTTTTAAAAAATATCAGTAAATAAACTTACGGGACCGGGGAGTGAAAAGGGGTGCTGGGTGGGGTAAAATTGGTAAAACGAGTTAATGAAACTGAACATCACATATAAAATTAAGTAAAAATAACAGTTTTTCCTCATATTTTTAAGAAAAAATATAAAAAATATGAAAATTGTAAATGCATAACCTAAAGTCCTAAAAGTAAGGAAAACGACTACCAAACGTCAGTTACCATGCAAAATATGGAAAGCATTTGGCAACGTCGGAAGGGTCTGATTCTATTTATGAATGGATAAAAGAAAGTGGATTCATAAAGTGTGTATTAGCCTTAGGTTTAATTAGGGATTAAAAAAGATTTAACTAGTTGTTTGAGTACACGAAGAAAGAGAGGAAGGAATTTGATATCTATAGGCTTTTTTCTCTGGCGCTTTAGGTCGAACGGTCAAGCGGCAAGGCTGCCTCTATAAAGTACGTGCTCAAAGGTAGAAGGGAGATTTTTAATTTGATCTACTTACGTGACAACACTGTGCCAGTCAGTGAAAGTTGTTTTTTGTGGTTATGTCTATTTTTGTTTATGTTTTTATTTTTCTGTAAATTTTAATAAATATAAAATAAGATGATTTTCGCTAATTTGGGTTCTACCGTTTAAGGTAAATAAAAAGTTTTTTTTACTGTCACTACAATAAATATGTCACTTGCAAAACCAATAGCAGTTTTTAGAATGACATCATAATATGTATCACACCAGTGTTGTAAGTACTTTGCAACACTAGTGCTGTAAAGTACTTTGCAACACTAGTGTGATATAACGCATTTTCTATGCATGAAATCAGTGTGCTATTTGCTATTTTCACAAGTGGTCGTAGGAAAAAGTTTATTTTCAACCTTCTTATTATTGTGGTGCTAATAGGAATATCATTATAATACAAATTATTCTGTTAGTATTTATTTTTAATACCATAATATCCGTGCTTTAAATTTAAAAAATATATCTTTTTTGTTGGTAGCCAACTTCCTAACACAAGATTTTCGCCAAAATGTTTTTTACTTATTGTGTAACGTTTTTGTCTACCAACGGCTAATGCGAAAATAACAGCTTCTTTTATTTTGTTTTCAGTACTTTTGCAAAGTAAATGTTTTGTCTGGATATCCAAAATACTAAACCTGCAGTGCCGTAGCGGAATACTTTATTTTGCTAGAGAGTAAAATTAATATAATTTTAAAATTATGCGAAATTTTTTAGAGTAACTACACATACAGTCATAGATGTTTTTACTTCTAGGTGCATATTAAAATAATACTTTTGAGTTGTATATTGCAGTATATTGTGTATGTGAAATTCTGGAGAAGAGAATAAATGGGCCAAAAATTTCATTTTTAGAAAAAATGTTATTCCTCATAAAATTTTTTGCTTGTAAAAATATATGATTTACAAAAAGAAAATGTTGATTTTGTATACAGGGTTCGCAAAAACCTAAAAAACAAGATTTTTCTCCATAAGTAAAATAGGTTACTTATTTTTTAATTTTTAAGCAAATTGTCATTAGGAAAATTTATTTAGAATAAAGTGTGTAATCAATAACAATTAAAAAACAAAATTTTATTGAACTCCATAATTTGGCAAAAACGCCTTTACATTCGTTTACAGCTGAGAGAAGCTGGAGACAGCAGGTGTTTAAAAAGCAAATAAAAACAGTTTTTAAGGTTTTTTTATTATAGGAATTTAAAATTATTAATTTTTGATAACTCTAACTAAAAATCAGTTTTATAAAACTAAAAAAATCAATAATAAAGTCATTCAAAATATTATTCCAAATAAATTTTTTAAATGATATTTTGCTAAAAATCAAAAAGAAGAAAAATTACGTCCGTCAAGTTTTTGCGTACCCTGTATACAGAATCAACATTTTCTCTGTAAATCATATTTTTTTAGCAATTTTTTTTATAAAGGATATCTTTTGTCGATATATGAAATTTTTGATCCATTTGTCCTCTTGTAAACCCCGGTGGACAGTCTGTAGAACACCTTATTTATTAGTTCTTTTTTTTAAGTGTTTTTTTTTATCATAAGGATTTCGAAGCTATTTTTAGTTACACAGTAAGGTCCTAAAGTCCGTCGTCTCAGTTCTAACTTTTGAACCATTGGATATATTTTTGTGAAACTTGTAACGAAAATTTATGACCATGGTTTGCATATTTTGACATATTAATGACAGCTCTTAATGTTCAAGGTGACAGCTGGGTGCCATTTTAAAATATACATAAAATATGTTTCTAAATTTAAAGGAGAGACGAGTAATACCAAATCTTTAAGCTCCTGACGAGTACTTTATAATCCCACACTATAAAGTCACTAGCTTTACAGGCTACAAAATGGCGGTAATTTAATATTTAGCAGAAAATTATATTTTTAAATTTAAACTAATAAAGTTAGGCGGTATTAATGTATGTACAGCCATTTTGCAGTATGTTAAGGTATAGTGACTTTATATTCTGAGAAAATTGATTATAAAGTACTCGCCAGGAGCTTTAAAGTGATGTGCAACAAGACCCATTTTCATTAAAAAATAATCTTAAATGGCGCGAGGTCCATTTTTAAAAATAAGTTTAAATTTGATTTTAGTTAAAATGTTTTTTTGTTTTACTAAAGGTTTTAGCAGATCTCCACCACTGTATGTCAAAAACGCTAGAGAATAAATACTGCTGTTCTAAAAATATATTTTAGGGGAAGTGCTGCTTCTAAGCACCATTTAGCGTGCGTTAAAATTTTTGCTTGGTTCCATTAATCTACAGTCAACGATCACTGCAACGGAGCCTTAAACAACCAGATAAACGGCTAAACGCATTTAACTTTCCATACGGGGCATATCGTTATTTTAAATTCTTGGCATTAAAGCTCAGGCAAATTTTGCTTTTATTTTAAATTATTTCATTTGATAGAAGTGAATATGGGCATTTTAAAAGAAATTAAAAATCTTTCAAACAAGTTAATATTAAAGTTTTGTGTACTTAAATATGGCAGCTCTTAATAATATATTAAATAAAAATTGACATATATGTGTTTAAAACTGGATATTGGCTTGTTAAATAAAAATGACTGTAAAATAGAAATAGTAAGAGTAAAATGTTTACCTAGTTTTTGTAAGATTTAAGTTAACTTAGTTTTAAAGTTTGGTTATTTTATAAGTAGTGTAGTTTTATTCAAAGTTTGAAAGGGACCTAAGTACAATTTCTATAAAGGTACTAATTGTTAATGGCTACAGGTCCATCAATACGAGCATGAAGCCCTTGATATATGTATAAAGAACTATACCAGGGGCGTTAACTAGTTTAGTTAAACTGCAATTACTTATTATTAAACTAATAAAATGACATATCTAACATTTATTGCAGTATTCCAAAAAAATTTAGGAAAGTAAATTAATTATACAGTGTAAATACAGTTTAAATATTTATGAAAATACATGAATAAATCTCAAAATAAATTGTTATCGTAATTTATTACCCAGCTTAATGTACTTTGTCCGTATTTTACATAAATATATGAAATGTGTAGACTGCAACCCGTGGGCTTGTTCACAGTTTTGGATTATATTTAAATTAATCCTTCCTAAAAGGTAATTCGGGTTTATTCTTTATTTTTAACCTAATGCGGATTTTATGTTAAAAGACGATACAAACACCGTTATATGCTTGTTTTCCTATAAAACGGTTTATTTATCTTTTGGATAGTATAAACGTGCCAGCGTTTCTTGAGAAGGGTGAAGGTATATATTATGTAGGATTTTTTTATTATTGTAATTTACGCAATTTTCTTCATAATCATATGAATGAATCGGCACATAAGCGGCATTGAAACTGAATTATGTCTCAGAGTCATTGAAAATATGTACCGTCGCGTCAGATAAAGGGTATGCCACCAAAGCCGTGGCGAGTATTTGGCCAATATTTTGTTTTACATTGTCATGGATCCTTTTTGTCATGAAAAAAAAATTAAGATAATTCTTTGTTTTATTTACCATTAATATCGTGCGTTTTGGTTGAACCATCCTTTATTAGTTTAAAAACATTCTAGTGCGACTTAATTTCTCAAAGGTAAACATAGATGACTGTTTAATATTTTGTTCTCCAACCCTGCAAATTATTGACTTGGAACATCAATTTATTTATTAGCAATTAAATACCTTCAAAAAAATGTTTTATTAATGTACTAAGTCCAGGACCAAGGTGCAATGAAAATCGAGTAAATATAGATTAAAAATAAGTAATGGGGACAGTATTAATTAGAAGAAAAAACTTAACCTGTTATTAAAATTATAAAAACATAATTAAATAATAACTTTAAAGTCACTTACATTAAACATTTTTTTTTTTGTTAAGTAATTAGGTATTTGTGGAATTACTATAGAGCTAATCTATTTACACAATTGTTTTTTTTATAAATCAAACCTATGTACTATGTCCAGTATGTATGTTTGTAAAATTTTTTATATAAACAAAATATTTATTAATAAACATTTGAAGCTGCTAATGAATATTATTATAAAACTGATAAAATGATAATAAATATGATGTATTTAATTAAAAAGCAATTTTTACAATTTACAGGTTAATACAAATCTAAAGATATTTTTAATTAAATAATAAAATTATTTTAATTATACTTTCCACAGGTAACTTGGTCTTAGTTTTTTTATCTTTGGACAAACCACGAAGGCTAAAAGCCTAAATACTAACGTACGGTGGGTGTCTTAAGCGAGGTAAGAGGAAGTTTGTTGACACGGGACTTAAATACTTGAAGATTTGGGGGAAGGAAAGACCTCCGCAGGCAGCAGGTTCCACATTCTAGAAACTCTAGGGATAAAAGAATGAATAAAGTGGGAAGTTCGGGGCCTGTCCAGTTGGACCGAATAGAGGTGCATACGCGTAGCACCACGAGTTTCTCTGGTGGGAACCGTGAGTGAAGGAACTATTCTGGACAATTCTTTAGAGCAGAAGCCATAACATACATACTTATAAAAAAGCGATAAATCCCCCACAGCCCGACGATGGGCAAGAGAGGGAAGCCTTTCTGTGACTGAGGGATCATTAATGAGACGAATAGCTCTTCTTTGGATGGAATCAAGAATGCTTAGGGTTGTGGGGGACGCCATGCCCCAGATATGAAAACAATATTCCAAGGAAGGTCGGATTTGGGACAAATACAAAGTGTATAAATTAAAAGGGGAAAACTACTTTTTGGCTCGAAAGAGAAATCCAAGCTTTTTTGAAGTGCCGTGGCTATAGATACAATGTGTTTATGCCAGTTAAGGTTACTTTCAAATGTGACACCCACAAGATTGAAGGTGTCTTTGCTCTGTAAAACTTGGCCGTTCGTTACGTTTAGTTCATATTATACCTATTTTTTTCGGATATAAACAATTAAACGACATGTGGTGAGCCTATATAGAAAAGTTTTATTTAAAATAAGGATATCTCCAAAGAAAAACATACTTTCTCTATAATAACTGATTTACCTAATTTAAAGACATGTACATAAAAAAATAATTGAAACTAAACCTTTTCTTTCTGGCATAAATTGGCAGATAAAAAAAACAAATTTAAAAGAGCAGCTGAGGTTTTTTTATTATTTCCCATAAAATTCATGCAAATTTTTTTATTTACCAAGAATATCGTTATTTTCTAAAATAAAAATTAATTAATTCTTATAAAAATGTTGTAGGTGTATTTTTATATTTCAACGCAGTAAAAACATCCATATTCATACCTATAGAGGCTCATTTATACGAACTTCCATATTTTTAATTCCAATGACTATGTTTGTTTAATTAGTTGTCAGATCTTGTAAATATATGCATACATTTTAGATTTTATTTGATTTTTATGTTATAAAATTATTATTATTATGGTTTTTATGTAATAATATTTTATCCAAAACATATTCTAATTAGTTATAACCATTAGGTAGTATCTATTGGCTATAAAATAAATTTATGAAAGTATTAAATATAAAATGCAATTGCAGATAGATTATGAATGACATTTCTTTTAATAATGGTTGAAAAAACATGGTTATAGGGTAAATACATATTTAAGTTAATTGCTAATATAAAAATCATTAAAAAAAGTTAAATATAATAATAATGATAAAAATTAAAAATTTAGTCTTAAAAATCGAATATTCATGAAATATAAATATAAATAAAATATTTTTGCATCTATTTAAAGTTTACATCTATATTCATTCATTCAAAAATTTTGAGATTAACTCAAAACCGTTTATTATTAAAACTTCTAATACTTAAATTCTAAATGTATAATATTAACTCTCAGTGGGTCTAAAAATAATTTTTTAAATAATTTTCTTTATTATTACAGTCAAAACCTCAATAACTCGATTGAAAAATGATTGAAAAAACTTCCCGTATAAAAGTGTCATAGATTTTTAACAATTATCTCTTAGGCGTAACAAAATAAAAAAGTGAACATAAAGAACTTAGGAAAAATAATGAGGTAATTTCAAGACCTTGTACATTATGTCACTATTAAAAAGATTTTTTAAAGAGCTTTACCAAAATACCACATTTAATGTATCCGTCTTTAATAGGTTTTGAAATATGACTACTTAAATCTAAAAGTCGTAGATATAATTTTTATTATATCTACCTACAGCACTAAGCTAAGACCACCAGTACAAATAACTAAAGTAAAGTATTTTCGATATCAGTGCAAAAACAACCGAGGACATCCGACAACGGATGTATATTGCATCTCGTCCCCAGTGCAAAGAAAATAAAGTAAGACGGTTTATTTAAGCGGCGCATGGTAGTAAGTTTTTAGGTCCTTTGCGAAAAACATAAGTAGGAATTTTTGTACCAGTTCTTTTCCGCCACTAGCTTTGGAAGATGAAATTGTTTCTACCGCTAAAGGAAAGGCAGAATTATTTGCTAAACAATTTGCTGCCATTTCAACCCTTGACCCTCCCGTAAATCATCCAATTCCAGCGGTTACCCCAGTTCCTCATAAAATGCCCGATATTATTTTTAAGGTAAAACACATTAAGCGTATCCTTTCTTCCCTTAACACCAGCAATCGTTTTAAAAAAGGTGCTCCAGAACTTGCACCAATCTTAACTCGGCTCTTTCGAATTTCTTACAACACAGGTATCTTTCCGGAAAGCTGCAAGTGTTCAACCTATTCCCAAGAAAGGATCTAAATCTCTTCCATTTAACTATAGACCAATTTCAATTCTCTCAGTTCTTTGCAAAGTAATGGAAAAACTAATTAATTCACAAATTCTTAAGTACTTAAAAACACAAAATTTTGCATGACAGGCAGTATGGATTTCGCCACAAAAGATCTACAGCAGATCTTCTTTCCTTCGTATCACACTGCTGGAATAAGTCTCTTGAGTTTCTAGGTGAGTCCCAGATCGTTGCTCTTGATATATCCAAAGCTTTTGACCAGGTCTGGCATACCGCACTTCTTAATAAACTTCCCTCCTATGGTCTTTCAACTAAACTCTGTACTTGGCTCTCTAGTTATCTATCTGATCGTCGTATATCAGTTATTGTGGACGGCCATTCTTCAAGCTTTCACCAAGTAAATGCTGGAGTCCCTCAGGGCTCAGTTCTGGCACCAACATTGTTTCTTCTTCACATCAACGACCTTCTCTCGTCCACAATTAATTCCATTCATAGTTTCGCCGACGATAGTGCCCTTCACTCTAGTTTTCTGGTTCCTAAACCCATTACAAAACCTGACTTGGAAAACAAACGCAGAGCGATGCAGATATCTCTTTCGCAGGATCTTAATTTAATATTGGATTGGGGCGCTAAAAATCTCGTCCATTTTAACGCATCCAAAACACAATCATGTTCCTTGTCGCGAAAAGAATCATCAAATACTCATCCTCTACTTATGAGCGGCCAAGTTTTACAGAGCAAAGACAACTTTAATCTTGTGGGCATCACATTTGAAAGTAACCTTAACTGGCATAAACACATTGTATCTATAGCCACGTCAGCTTCAAAAAGCTTGGATTTCTCTTTCGAGCCAAAAGTATTTTTCCTCTTCTAATTTATACACTTTATATGTGTCCCAAATCCGACCTCCCTTGGAATATTGTTCTCATATCTGGGGCATGGCGTCCCCCACAGTCCTAAGCATTCTTGATTCTATTCAAAGAAGAGCTATTCGTCTCATTAATGATCCTCCACTTACAGAAAATCTTCCCTCTCTGGCACATCGTCGGGCTGTGGGGGATTTATCGCTTTTTATAGGTACTTCCATGGCTTCTGCTCTGAAGAATTGTCCAGTATAGTTCCTCCACTTACGGTTCCCTACAGAGAAACTCGTGGTTCCGCGCGTATGCATCCCTATACGGTCCAACTGGACAGGCCCCGAACTTCCCACTTTGTTCGTTCTTTTATCCCTAGAGTTTCTAGGTTGTGGAACCTGCTGCCCGCGGAGGTCTTTCCTTCCCCCCAAATCTTCAAGTATTTAAGTCCCGTGTCAACAAACTCCCTCTTACCTCGCTTAAGACACCCACGGTAGGTTAGTATTTAGGCTTTTAGCCTTCGTGGTTTGTCCAGAAATAAAAAAATAAATAAATAATTAAAAAAGAAAGTTTGTTTTCAATGTGTGTGTTAAAGGGAGTGGATGAATTAAACGAACCACGCTTACCGGCGAAAGTTGTCGATGGCGAATTGTCAGCAGAGCTTTGATATGAAAAATTGCATCGCGTTGCGAGACTGTGAGACTATATATTATATAGTTATTGTTACGTTACTAAGACTGCCGATTTAATGGAAATCATATCAGCTATTATTCAAATTTAATTTGTCATATTTCTGAAACCAATAAAGATGGATAGATATATGTTGTATTTTTGTAAAGCTTTAAAAAAACCTATTTAATGGTGACATAATAATAATAATAATAATAAACGTCTTTTATTTATGTTTTCCTATTACTATTTACAAATAAACTTTATTTATAAGCTTTATGGTGCCAACACTGGGCGAAATTTAGCTATAGGTACAGGGTACCAGTTATTCTTACATTTAACCCAGTGCCAACACCACACATCTCAAAATAAATTAACCACAAAAACTAACTTTTAAACCGTGCAAAAATAAGTGTTACAAATAAAAATATCGTTAAAAATCACAAATACAAATTAAAACTTAAAACTAATTAAAAATATTTAAAACAAAAAGATAAATGGCGTTTACATCAGTAATGAACAAGAAATTGTTTAAACAAACTTTTAAAGGCCTCACTTCCACAGGATCTCATAGCGTCGGTAAAGTTATTATATGTTATGGCTGCTTGGTAGGAAAAACACCTCTCAAAAGTGGACGTGCTGTGCTTTGGAATGGACAACATATCACAAAATCTGGTGTTAAGAGCATGAGTCTCACTTCTGAAATGCAGCCTATCCCTCAGATAGGGAGGTTTTCCTGTGGTCATGATTTTCTTCACAAAACCGGCAAATTGTAACTTTCTCCTGTTGGCCATGTCCAACCATCCTAGCTCGGCTATTCTAGCTGACACATGATAATGTTCCTTTAAAAAAAAATACTTCTTCTTTTTTCTAACTTTTTGTTGTTCATTTGTTTTTTTTCTCATGCTTATAGGATAATGAATAACAAAGTATTATACTTTTATTCAAGACTTTTTTCTATCCTTCTTGGCTAAAGTTAAAAGTGGTTGGCAAAATATAAATAAAAACTGTATACATATCTGCGTTTTTTGTGTATTATTTTGTGTTTTTTACGATGAAACAGTCCGATTTACGTTAAAATATTTGTTTTTTGTGAACTACGACATGTTGTAGCCCCTGGAAAACAAAGAATGGTATTTAGGTAAAGTCCTTGCCTCAAGAAGAGTCAAGTGAAACTCAGTTAGGTTTTGTTAAATCAATATAATATTTATTAAATAGCAAAATTAAAATAAATGGGGAAAAAATACAAGTGGATCTCTGCTTTTAAGATAAACTAGTTGTATATACTTGTGGACAAAAAAATCGGACAAACAAAATTTTGTTTAAAATTAATCTTCCATTAAGATTTTTATTTAATTTAGTGTTTGAAAATGTTTTTATACAATTCGGTGTTATACAGGGAGAGCCAAATGTCGCATTTTAACCCAAATTTATATACTTTCATATTGATAGTTTACAAAAATGTGTATCATTTTTAAATAATTTAAATATATCAATCGATAAATACGATTAAAAAAATAAAATAAAATTGATATAAGTAATATAATTTTTTTATAAAATGTGGACATGTTCCTTTCTAAATGAACCCTCCGTAGTTTAAGATACTATGGTGTCTGTGAATGATATGATTTTTTTTATATGAAATGCAGATTATTATAATACATTTATTTTATTCGTATATTTTGTAGCTTGTTTTAAATTGTAAAGTATGACTGTAAATTTTGTTTTATAACTGTCATAAAATCTACCTGGTCAATCCTACTATCACCTAAATGTGAACGTGCCGTACAGGTTAGGACTGCGATGGGACTTTGAAATTTCTACCTTACATCTACGTATTTATTTAACATACAAGAAAATTGCAAAGAAAATTGGATATAGGGCAAAAATATATTATAACAAATTATAATAATAACCTATTGCCATCTTAAACACTATTTCAATTTTGAGCTCTATGAAAATTAGTAAGTTTGCAGACAATCGAAATAATAATGATAACTTCTTACCAACTAAAAATTTTTATTCGAACTACTAAACTATACATATCTGATCCATGTTTTAACCCAAAATGTACACTGCCTTGTTCATCCATTTAAAGCCTTTTTGTAGAATTTGTGACTCGTCATTTTATACTTAATATTAGCCTAAAATTAGATTACAAGTATCACCTAAATTAAATATACTTACTTTTTTAATTTAAAAGTGACAAAATTGCAAAAATAACTTAAAGTTTTGGTATTTTATATGAATGGTTAAAACAAAATTTTCCCTCTATAATTAACCTTAAAGCATTTAACGCCAATTTTTTTCTAATATTTACAAAACATAGTTAGGTCAACATAAAGGTGACTTGTGTTTTTTTTTCTATTTTTTGTTCTAATATTTTATTAACTATGACCTTGTTTTTGTATAAAAGTATCTTGAAAAATAAAATATTGACGCAAAAAGTTTACTAATTCCTCATAACAAATAAATCACACGTTTTAATCCTAAGCTTTACGCTATTCAGTTTAAATCTGGTATTTTTGTAATATTATTTTTATCAATTATGCTAATAAATAAGGAAAGGTAACGGTGATACTTTAGATTATACACGTAGGTACTGTTTTTTTAATAATTTTTCGTGCATAAGGATCTTGTAAATAGTTACAAAAAAATGCTTAATTCTGACAAAGATAAGCATGCTGGTTCTTAATATACATTTATCTTATTTAACAATATTAATTTACTGTGTATGGCTTTCGCGACCATCTTCCGCTAAACTTAAGTTTTTTGTGCTATTTGGCCGTCGTTGTAGATTTTGTATCCTTGACGTTTCGCCAGCGCGAGTGGTTGGCGTCCTCAGAAGGTTCCTAGTAGACTACTTGCGTACTACTGTGTATACTGAGTACTACGTTGTGTACTGCATCCACACAGTAGTACGAAAGTAGGCTACTAGAAACCTTTAAGGATGCTTTTAGGTTCAATGCGATTATCTATACTAATATTAAAAAAGGTAAAGTTTGTAACTTGGTTTATTCGTTTGTAAGGGTAATCTTCGGAAATACTGAATCGATAAAAAAACGTTTTCACAATCAGAAAGCTACACTATTCAGGAGTGCTATAGGCTAAACCAGAAGTTTAGGGAAAAATATAATTAACGCCCAACAGAAGTGGGCACAGGTCGGCTAGTTATTAATAAAAAAAAGATTTTAACCGCAAAAGTAATAATTTTTAGGTATAAATATTAACCTGCAAGAATTTGTTTGTTGTTAATTTGTCTATTGCAAAATATAATTTACTTTATAATGTTTAGTATTCATTAATATCTTGACAGACATTTTTCAAGTATTATAATGCAAATGGCATAATATAAATAGTATAAGAAAGTATGTACTCGATCTTCCAATGAAAATTTCTTGGAAAAATACCATTACAATATTTAACTCTAATGCTGCGTCCAGACTTGCAACAATTCGCCACACCGAATAGTTCACTGCTTAGCTTCACATAGCGCGGACATGGATGGAATTCACGCCGTTTTAGGGGCTTGGCATATGATTCCGCGGGTGATTCAGAGCTTGTCGGTTTTTTGCAACAAAAGAGCAAGCAAATAGGTTGGTTTGTTTGGACGGATGTTTGGCGAATTGTTGCAAGTCTGGACGCGGCTTAAAAAGTGTATATACACCATCAGATCATTATGGAGGTATATAATATGCTTTGATTTGCTCTAATGTGATATGCTAGTTATCTTGGACGCTACTATTTTATCTTAAGGATGTTCCCAAAAAATCACTTTTCTTAGTATTTTTTAAAACTTTAAATACACATACCTATAAGTGTCATCTATACAAAGAATTTTTTTTTAATAGGCCTTGCGGACCTAAATTTCGAGATATAAGCTTTTAAAATTAGCATATTTAACATGTAAGTCCTGACGGACGTTTTAGGGCACGTTTAATTAATTATCATTTTAAATTTTGTTTGAATTTTTACTAAAAACTAAAAGTCAATAATTATTAAGGACATAAAAACGTTAAAAAAACACATATGTGTGGTACTCGTATACGAGGTATCTAAAAAATATGAATTTTGCTCAAGAGTACTATTATTTTTGCAATATCAAATTTTTTATATAATAATAAATGTTTTTGAAT
Organism: Listronotus bonariensis; assembly: GCA_014170235.1. Classification (NCBI taxonomy): domain Eukaryota; kingdom Metazoa; phylum Arthropoda; class Insecta; order Coleoptera; family Curculionidae; genus Listronotus; species Listronotus bonariensis. The sequence goes on along the minus strand of JACEGR010001125.1, from coordinate 172,251 downwards.
TAAAAATAGCGTTTAAATATGCAAACTTGTTAATTTTAGCTATTTTTGTAAAAGATAAAAATGAAAAACCAGAAAAAACCGTTTTTCTACTAAAGGTTAGGGTAAAACTAGTTATTACATGAATTGTAGGTTTTTTAATGTCGACAACTTTTACATTTAACTTTTTTAATAGAAGTTATTATTTAGCTTAGAATTGCAAAAAAAACATTTATACTCTTAAAGAGTTTTTCTTACATAGGCCCAGTTGTACAAAGCAGGTTTAAACTCAGTTCAACTAAACTGAGGTCAGGCCTTTGAACTTTCCGTAAAATCTCAATTTCTTTGAAGTCCTTGACACTGACAGCAATATTAAGATTTTACGGAAAGTTCAAAGGCCTGACCTCAGTTCAGTTGAACTGAGTTTAAACCTGCTTTGTACAACTGGGCCATAGTTATATAGGACGCACTTAACATATCAATACCATTAGTTTGCTGTAAGGCATTTTTTTTTGTAATCAGGTATTCCATCTGGACTATTATTAATTTTATCACGTATTTTTCTTTTTTAACAAACCTGTTTTTCTTTAATTACGTTATTTGAAAGTAAATATATACCCTCAAAAACTTTTCAAAACAAATATATTCTTCACAATAGGAGAAGAAAAAAATTTACAACTTACTATGTCCACGCCTCTAGAGACTTTAACGGTCGCAGTACTCCTTGGGATCGTCTTTAAATTGTTTCCTATTAACAAATCAATACTGCACTGACTTAACGTCGGTATGGTTAAGTACTTGTTTGAGGTTAATTTTGGATACCATTATGTTACAAGGCATTGGAATTATAATATCTGAAAGAAACAAAATGGTAGCTGTGCAAGGCCAAAACTATATTGCCACTCAACTGGCCTAAAACTTTTACCTTTAAAGTTTTAGTAACTGCATCTTAAATTTGGATAGTACGTAGTACATACACCCTTATTATTTGCTTTATTTTTAATATCATTATTTTTTTAGATTTTTTTTATGTAATGACTTCTTTTACCCTAAAATTGGTTAATATGTACCTTTTAAAAATTCTACCTTATTAGGAATGGTACAAGTTATTTATTATAATAAAAATAATAAAATAAAAACAGATCACTAAGGACCACCAAATTAATTGACCCTTAATTGTTAATTATAATATCGTACCTGCAACTAGACCAACCAATTTGCCCTTTAAATTCCACTTCAATATTTCCTAAGTAATGATTAAATTATAAAAATTAATATACAATTAATTATTTTCCACTAAATCCTTTTGTTTGCTTTTGTCAAACAAATCTTTAAATACAGGATTATAATTATTAATTTGGGCCGCGGTATATAAGATTATATGTTAATTTTTTTGTTTAAATCCCGTAAATTCCCGCCCACGAATAATACTTAACTTTTCTACGTATATTATTTACATAAATTTCGAAATTTGAATTGCCTCATATGGCAACAATAAAATTCCGGGTTTTAAGTATTTTGTTGCATGTCACACTGAAATTTAATATTGTTAATTTCTGGTTAATTAATCAGAATTGGGGATTAAAACAAAATCCTGATTATCAAAAATTAGATTTTTATACTTTATTTCTACTTATTGCAAAAATATGGGGTCATTGATTTTAAGTTTTTGCAGAGAAGCTCAAAAAATATAGTATGGACAGGTTTTTACCGTCTTTATAATATTGTTATGTTTGTAATTATGTTTCCATTCCAAACGATTACAGCTTTTTCGAATTTTAAATAAATTGTTTTAAAATTGAAAAAAATAACAAAAAACTAATAAAGTTGGTCGAAAAACATTAAAAAGAAAAATATATTTGTTATTATTATTATCTTAGCAAAAAAATGTTTTTTTCCAAAACCATTGTAAAAATACTGTTTTTTTTTCTAATTTTTACCATGAAAGTACTTCATTTAAAATACACTTTAACGCTTTTGTTCACATTTATAATAGTTGCAGTATAGCTTGAAACTTTTTTCTTAATTTTATGAACAAAACTTATTCCTTATAAAACATTCTGCATGGTCCAAAACCTAAAATGCAACTATCAAATACCAAATTGTGTCAGCCATTTGACGAGGTTTGGCCAAAAATTTCTTTTTGCTCAAAAGTACGTGTAATTTTGCTAACATCAAAAATTGTAATAAAGAAAATATTTTTAAAATTAAAAATTACTTTAAATATTCAATTTTGTTCATTTGCAAAAAAATATATTTATTTTTTTCATCGATAATTGTGAAAATTTGGGTCTGTAGAGTGCTATACATTATTTCGTGATTATAAATTTTACAGAAACTGTTTAACTAAACTTTTAAATTAACTGTTATCGAAACAAAAACAATGTAATATGCACTAATGTACAAACCTTAAATTTTCTTAATTATAACAGAAAAAAACTTTTTTTTTTAAATAAAGTAACTTTTAAAGCTAAATATATATATATTTTTTTAACAATTCTCGATATTAGCAAAAATACAGGTACTTTATTCTTGAACAAAAATTAAATTTTCAGCCATACCTCGTACCCGTACAATTTTGTATCTAATGGTTGTATATTTAGGTTGTGGACCATGTTTCTCTTTATTAAAAATAGTTTTTGTTCGTAAATATAATAATAAAAATGTTTCCCATATGACGCCAACTTAGGTAGGCACATCGTACAGTGCGTTCCATTTAAAATAAAAAGTTGCCCTATATCGGAAAAATCGGACATTTTGTGTTTGCGTTAACTAAATGTCACAACTAAACGGCGAGGATATAATAAAAAAACTTTTTGTTTTTAAATCTTAGGTTTTCTGTGAAAACCGCATCTTGATAACTTTATTTGTTTTAAAATCATTCGGAGTCAAAATGGGTCAAAATATAGTCGGGCTGTAGTAAAAATTTGCTAGGTATAAAGATAAAACTTTACCATGTGGTATAGAGTTTCCATTTATAGGTATAATTTAAAAATAAATTAAAGCAAACGAAACAAAGTCTGTTATATACAACTTTATAAGCAGAAACATTCTATAATTAAACTATCATTACATAAATATTTGATTACAGTACGAGTTGTCGATGGATTTCAAATAGGTAGACAGATGAAGGGTTTATTTATGGACAATTCATGTGGGGACGGCTGCTTAAAGCAAATGGGTATCAAAATATTATTAGTTTGGTAGAGTTGAATTCTAAATTACGGGTTGCTATACCCGGTTAATATGAAGGGAAATAATGTGATTTTTTTATCTACATTTTTTTATATTTGGACAATCCACAAAGGCTTAAAGCCCAAATACTAACGTATCGTGGGTGTCTTAAGCGAGGTAAGAGGGAGTTTGTTGACACGGGACTTAAATACTTGAAGATTTGGGGGGAAGGAAAGACCTCCTGCTGGGAACCGTGAGTGAAAAATTATTCTGGACAATTTGTCAGAGCAGAAGCCATGGAAGTACCTATAATAAAGCACTCCCACGATGAGGGCAAGAGAGGGAAGCCTTTCTTTAAGTAAAGGATCATTAATGAGACTAATATGTCTTCTTTGAATGGAATGAATACATTGTTAATTTAAGACTTTATACTTAGTGTTTCCTAAAAAATAAATATCAATAATTAGAAATCCCGCTTTCTTCTTTAAAATAATATTGATTAGGATTTAGGGTCCTTATAGTGCCGTAACTATAAAATAATTATCTTTTATAATAAAAAAAAATCAAGTAAAAATCAAATTACAAAATATACGTTATAACCAAAAATACTTTAACTAAGACAGATTTGATCGTCTAAATGGCCTGTCAGTTTTCATCTGGAAAAAAATAAAAAAAATAATCAAGAACGGAACGGAGACAAAGAACTAAAGGGGAAGACCTATTTGTTTTGTTTTTTATTTCCAGTTTAGTTTCAGTTTTAGTTAAACTGTCAGTTAAAAAGTTAAAGAAAAACGGCTTTGTATTTTATTTTTTAATTTTTACCGAAAAAAACTGACACGAATATGACCGTGTAAAACGGCTCTTATCCTTTTTAATCATGTGTCATAACTGACTCCGTTTGATTATTATCAGTCAACATTTTGTGGTTGAATTTATTAAAATTTATAAGGGAGCAGAAGAACTAAACGGATCGTGTAAAAGTACTACGTTTCTGAATTGAAATAAAACTGTAACGGAAACTAAAACTTAACAGAAAACAACAATAGGACTCTGTAAAAAGGCCTTTAAAACAGTCAAGTTTTTGAATGTCGGAAGAATCACTTTACGTTTATAACAGCATTAAATTAAGGAGTGCGGGGCGCCCGGGAGGGATAATCTTCCATTTGGTGTAAAATTAATGAAATGTTACCATACAATATTTAGGTATATTTGACTAAGAATTTATAATAATTCAATTTAATACCGTAAGTGTTTCTCCTGAGTGGACAAATAATTCAAACTTTATCACTTAGGGAGCCCCCTAAAGTTATTGACCGCAATATAAAAGGCAATCCCTTAAAAGAAATTAACATGACATAAACCGATTATCTTTTAGTTATATAACCCTAGGATAAATTCGTAGTCAGCAAAACTAAAATCGAACCTTAAAAAGCTTGTATACATATTACTGCCATTAAAGCAGGTTTCAGGGTCAAATTTGATCGGGTTTATTACGCAGCAGAATTGTTTTGCACTATTTTAAGTATTAGATAGCACATAAAATTATACAACTTTCAAATGTTTATAAAATGAATAAACTTTTATGTATATATGCAAATCGGATATTATAATAGCCACGGATTCGTCACATCAGAGTTTGGAGTATATAATAATAAAAGAAGCCGTAAGTCGTAAAATCAAAATATACAAAAAGAGAAAAATAAAATTAAGGGCCTCTCTATGTCTGTTTTAATGTCATTTTAATAAATTCCATAATATAAAGCATGTAGGAAGAGATTTTACCGATAGGTACATATTAACCTATATACTATCGTGTTATTTCAATGCTATAATTTGAGTTTTTAGCGATTAGACAAAAAGACGCATGCATCCATAATCCGCAACTGCTTTAATGTAGTAAAAGTAATTTTAGTATGTTTTTCTATCGGTAAAGATTAAAGTCAACATTGACTACAGAATAATAACACTAAAAACAAAGAACTTTTTGTTGAGTTTTAACTTGTAAGTGGCTACAATGCAAAGTCATAAAGCAAAAGTTTTTAAAAAGCTTTGGACAAAACTAAAAAAACAAAATATTCTACGGCATGCGTTTGATCTCATACTATCAAAATAAATACGACGGTTTGCAATGGAAGAAAAAATAAATAATTAATGCTGTCTTGCTCCAGATCGTCTTCTTTTTATGCAATAAAAATTGCCCATTGTAATTCCGAACGGGCTACTCTTAGGATCCATGATCAAAGCACACAGTATGTAAGTTTAAAACAATTAAGCTTTAAGAAAAAACAATAATCTTACACATCTTTTTTCTATTTAGTTAACCAGTCCCAAAGTTTACGAACTGATTAAATTGTGCAGTAAAGGTCAAGCACGTGGTAAAAGTTTAATAAAGGAAAACTTATTTAAAAACTCATTGTTATAAAAGTAGAGTAAATAAGATAATTTTTATATATTAAACAATTTTTTTACCAGTGATTTATAAGCAGAAAACCTTCTAGAATTATCCAGAGTAAGATAATCAGAAAACGAGCATGGAATTTTGTACACTGTGTCCCAGGATAGGTGTTACAAGAGGACAAATAGACTAAAAATTTTTCAATTTTAAAACGAAATTTTTGGAAAACTTGTAGCATGGGCCAAAACTAATAAATACAAAATTTTACTCCTATGGGTAATATACAGGACGAGTTATAACTAAACATATGAAAAATGCCCAGAAACTAAGTACTTTAATTTTTAAAATTTTAACAAAATTGTATAAGTAAATGTTGTAAAAAATTAAATTTTATGTCATTATTTGAAGTTAAAGCATAAGAGTAAAAAAATATAATTGTCAATTTTTTACATTACGCATTTCAATTTAAATAATAGGCAAGAGGGAGCAAAATTTGAAAAAATAATATTATATTTTTTTCTTCAATACAATGCGTTAAGGTAAGTATTTTAAAAATTGTTTATGGAAAATGCATAATGTAAAAAAAATGACAAAAATATTTTTTTAAGTTTAAGTTTTGACATAAAATTTAATTCGGTACAACATTAACTTATAAAATTTTGTCCTATTTTTTTTTTAAAAAAAAGGTACTTAACTCTTGATCACTTTTTATATTTATAGTTATAACTCGCACTGTATATTAACAATTGGAGTAAAATTTTGTATTTATCAGTTTTGAACCATGCGACCAGTTTTCCTAAAGGACATTTAAAAATTCCAAAATTTTTGGTTTATTTGTCCTCTTGTAACACCTATCCTGGGACAACCTGTATATTAAAAATCTTTTTTATATCAGACGTACCTACAAAATGGAAGATAAATAAGTAAATTTAGGTATCTGACGTTTTTTTATATACCTAGTATATTTTGTATACTTACTAATGAGCTTAGTCACCCCCATGCTAATTAGTTTTTTGTTAGTGACTTTCAGCATATTTACCTAAAACAAACAATTAAAGAATTAGCACCTAAACAAATTAAAATTATTAAAAACTAATTAAAATTTTATTAATATTCGACAAATAAGTGTTAGCTACAAAAACATGTAAAAACAGTTTATTTTAGGCTGCTACGGCAATAATTAAGTAGCTGCGTTTTGTAAGAAAAGGACAAATAATGGTAAAAAAGAAACATATTAACTAATTATACAGATCGTTTTTACGCCAACCGTATTTAAATACATACGTACAGTGCGTCAAATCTAAGTTGTCTACATTTTAAATGTTTATAACTTTTTTTCTGTTAGGAAAATTAAACACAAAAATTTCATATATTGAAATAACTTACTTTTTTAAATTGGACAATCTGTATATTATACCATCATTAAAAAGATTTTTTAAGAGCTTTACAAAATACTATATTTGATATATCTATATTTAATAGTTTCTTAAATATGATCACTTAAATGCAAAAAATAATAGATATAATTTTTCAATAGTATATCTCCAGTTTAAGCTTAGCCCTGTAGGTAGGTATAGTGAAAATTACATAATATATTTTTCATATTTAAATGGTCATATTTTTGAAATTATTAAATATTGATATATCAAATGTGGTATTTTTGTAAAGCTCTTTAAAAGATCTTTATAAAGGTTGCATAATATGCAAGGTGTCTCATTAAAAAAGGTATGTCAATATATTTTGGTAATAAAATGGTTTCGCGTAATAGAACAAAACTTGATAATTCACTGTACAGGGTGTCCCATTTTGGTTGTCCTTATGGGAAACTTGGAAACCATAAGAGATATTAAAAAATCCGATACCCTCATCCTCGAGCTCTTTTTGGAGAAAATCATTTATGGTAAAAACAGATCTATCGCTATCGCGAAGCGTTTACAGAGATACAGAGTGATTTCTCGAGTTTTTCACTTTTGAAAAGGTCCTGTAGCTTTGTTGTTATTACAGATACAGAAAACTAATTGCACATTATAAAGACACTTTTTTCCGTAGAATCCAGTGGCGTAGCCAAAAAATTTTTTGAGCTGTCATTTTTTGACATATGACCCAAACATGTTTTTTTTTATTAGGGACACCCTATAAATGATTGATGTAATTAAATTGCTTGTTTTCTGATTAAATAATATATCCTAGTGGTGGTTTAATAAATTTTTTACGTCAAATATTGGAAAAAATATTGATTTTAAAGAACGCATTGCAGACTTCTATCTGTTTAAATTGTTTTATATTTTTGTTTAAAGAATCTGTCATCCTTAGCTCAGGAGATATTTCCGTAAGAAAAAAAATTAATTTACAACAACAATAATAAACAAGTTATATTAATTAAACTTAAAATTTATCGAGTTTTTAATTTTAGATTTTTTATTTTTTAATTTTTATGAATATGGAAAATTCATGTCAAAACTACCAATAGAGCAAAAAAATCGAAAAATTTTTGACTTACACACCTGTATAACTTTAATTTTTTTTACAACATTACATCATGTAATACAATTTTAAAATTTCTGCTTCAATTCATAAATAAGTTATTCCACCATAATTTCATCCTTATTTATTCATAAATAAAATCGTAGAAATTTTTAAAATTAAAAATAAAAAAAAAAAACATTTTAATTTTTGAGACACCCTGTATCATTTTTATGTAATAATATTTCTCACCATCACATTTATCAAATACCAAAATTTCATCCTTTATTTTCATAAATAAAATTGTAGGAAATTTTTAAATTTTAAAATAAAAAAATATTTTAATTTTTGAGACACCGTGTATCATTTTATTATGCGTATTAATAATCTTCTACATCATATATATTATTGCAAAGATTTCATACTTATATTTATCAAATAAAGTGGTAGGAAATTTTTAAATTTTAAAATAAAAAAATGCGTCTTTAAAATCATAATTTTTCCAATATTTGACGTAAAAAATTTATTAAACCACCTACTATGATATATTATTTTAATCAGAAAAAAACAAGCAATTTAATTACCTAATCATTTATAGGGTGTCCCTAATAAAAAAAAACATGTTTGGGTCATATGTCAAAAATGACAGCTCAAAAAATTTTTGGCTACGCCACTGGATTCTACGGAAAAAAGTGTCTTTATAATGTGCAATTAGTTTTCTCGTATCTGTAATAACAACAAAGCTACAGGGCCTTTTCAAAAAGTGAAAAAATCGAGAATCACCCTGTATCTCTGAAACGCTTCGCGATAGCGATGATCTGTTTTTACCATAAATGTTTTCTCCAAAAAAGAGCTCGAGGATGGGGTATCAGATTTTTTAATATCTCTTAATTTTTTGATCATTTTTTAAAGTTAGGAAAAACAACTTATAGACATTTAAAATGTGGACAAGTACATATGTATTGTATTGGCAAATATATTGCATACATTTTGTGGTAAATATGTAAAATTAAAAGAAAAGATTGTTTCTTAGTGTTTTAAAACTACTTGTATCCATAAAAGTCAGTCCACAAAAATAAAATATTGTGAGGGTTTAAGCCCTTAATATTATTATTTAAAGGTCTATCTCTTTTAATTTAATTTTTTTATTTGTACCTTTATTTTTGCGTCAAAGCTGCCTAACTATCGAAGTAAAAACATATCTGCACATATACCTTTAGGAAATTAAATTGCCCACAGAAAACGTTTTATTAAACATGTTTGCCAGACGAACCGTTTTGGAATAATCAAGCTTTAAACATCGATATATTTTTTAGTTTTATCTTTTTTATTTTTTAATTTTGTAAATAACGAAAAAATAAATATATATTGTTGAAAAAAGCAACATGGATTCACCTAAAATATTCAAATTTAAATTAAAAGGAAAACTAAATTTTATTAACCCTATATTAAAAATAATATTTATTTCATCACAGTAAAATATTTAAAAAGTAGCCGTAGGGTCATTTCGAACGGTTTTAATTTTTTTTCCGTGAATTTCTCTAACAATACAAGCAAGGAAAATTAAAAATATTGTTACAGTTCTTCCGTGCTGTAATTTTTCAACAGTACAATAGCCGACTCACATTCTATACAATTATTTTCTTGATCTCTGGAAATTTCTTTTGTCTGTATTTCGCTGAGGCTGAACATGCTGAATGAAACAATAAAAACTAATGCAAGTTTTCTGAAAAACTAAACAAAAACCAAAAACTCTCTCTTTTCTTTTAAAGTTAAAAGAAGGGATTCTTGACAAGCGAAAAGTTCATTAAAGTTTATTGTTAGGATAGTTAATGGGGCTTTTATAATATTCTGGTCATTTGGATATTTAACGGTTACTGGGTTTCAATAATAGTTAATTATGCTTGAAATACGAATGATTGTTACATACAACTTGAAAGCCACTGTCTTAACATTTAAAGAAGTCTAAGTATAGTACGTGGATAATAGGTTAGTTCTGGTTATTCGGTAAATCTTTACTAAACGGGTTGTACTTTGTAACTTGCATGCGGCCACCACTATTCTCCTCCAAGCGTATTGTTTCAGTTTAAATTTTTGCATTACAAGGTATTTTTATATATAAATAATTATTATCCAGATTATAGAGGGCCTGCCATCCGGCGGTTTTATTTATTATGATTACGAATTTGTAATCTTTGACGGTTTTTACTTATTTTATTTGTAGATGCCCCCATCCGTCGGCTGTGCCTATAAAAAGCTAACTATATAAGACCCCTTAAAATTATCCGTTTTGCTGTACCGTAAGCGCTTTGTTTCCTTGTGGTGTTGTTGTTATATATTTTATTTTTTATTTAATCAATATACAAAAATAAAACTAGGAGACATACTGGACACCTGCAGAGATTTTATCAAAGCTTTCTCAATAGGTAATCAAAAGATATAAAATTTTAATTCTAAAAAAATCCCACTTTTTATCGTACCCCGCATATCCTAAAAGATACCTAATTTTGATGACAAATACAGATATGAAAGAATCAATTCAACAAAACACTAGTTTTATTTATTTTATACGATATGAAATATAACTTCAAGGGGGTAAGTAAGACCAAATAAAGCTACATACATAACGTATATTAGATGTAATAATATAAACTTTTATTTATCATATTGCTTTTTCTTCCTTTGTCCACTTAATTCAACTATGGTATCATCTTCATCTTTTAGTCTACCTTTTTCCCTAATGGCAAATGGTAATTTATTATTTTTATATTATTATCTCTAACAATAATTAAAGGGGCATTTTTTCTTGGACTTTTATTAATTAATCGTTTTTCTTTTTCTGTAAACTTAAGTATTTCCAGCCAAAATACGTGCATACTATAATTGGTAATACTTTAGTTTTGGTTCTATGAAACAATAAGTTTTTTTCTTTCCGCTAAAATACTACTTCTTTTGAATACCCATTATTGTTTATTGGTCAATAAAAAATAAAATATTTAACAATAAAAGAACAAAAACAACTAAACGCTAACTTTCAACAAAATTATTAATTTTAAACGTTAGCTTATTTTTCGGTGGTTTTTATTAGTTTTTATAAGCATAGCCGCCGTACGTCGGCATCTACCGATAAAATGAGTAAAAACCGCCGGTAATAACCAATTTACGGTTTTCTTTTCATAATTGAGCAATGCCGCCGGCGGTTGTTTAACCAGTGCCAATTATTATTAAATCTACTTCACTTGATATCCAAGTTGTGTGGCTTGAAAATCAAAGTTAATTAATGCTTTGTTGTCTTGCCTTTAAGTTCGAAAGTTGGGAATTGTATTTCAGCAACAAAAGCTTACTGCTCTTTTTATGTCAAAACAGAATTCTCGACAGAAGAATAAGCTGATAAAATGCTAAAGTATGGGAACAAGTAAGTTAACATGAAGGAATAAAGCTGGAAAATTAAATTTAACTTGCCAAGTTTGCCCGAAATGTACAATATTTTTAGATTGTTTTGTTCAGTTCCGCTTTTGACATTTTAGTTTTTGGGTAATATTTCTAAAAAAAATGGTTTTCTTTTTAACTAAAATTTTAATAAATCGACCTCTTTTAACTCAACCAGTTACATTTAAAACCTCAACAAAAATACTACGAAAAAATAAATACAAAGAAAAAAGAATAAAAGGAAATTTTTAAAAACAGCTTAAGACAAAAAATCTCTAAGAAAGAATAAAAAGAAAAAAGAATCACGGAATAACATGTAAACAAAATTTAAAATCACAAAACAAGTAAAAAATAAAAAATGTAAAAATTAAACAAAACTAAAAGATAAATTTTTCAAAAATAATGGCCATAATCTAAAATCTATAAAGTAAATTTCGGCTACAATCCTATCCGTGTGTTTTAAAAATGGCCTTTATACTATAGTAAAAGTTTTATTATGCTTATTTTATAAGAAATGCGTTAAAAATAATTATTAAATTAATGCATTTACCAATTACTAAAGAGTAGGCGTGTCAGCATTTCACTTGTTCTTAATTTATTAGTGGCTAACTGTGTGACGTTAGCTTTAACTTGGAAAGTTTATTTTTATTACAATTGTATAAATACTGAAGTGGAATACTATACTGTGTACAGGCACGTCACATATAAATTATATATATAATAAAAAAATGGTTTAAAAATGGTTTTATTTGTAATTTTTGAGACAAAACTTCATAAGTCACCTATTGATTATCATAGACATCTCTATTTTTTTTTACAAAATAGCGGCTTGTTCTTCTATTTAGCAAATACGAAAAATTAATTTATAATTTTATAATTTTTAAAGAATGGCGTGATCTAGTGATGTCCTCCTCATTTTAAATTATTTATTATGAATAAGTGTTAAACCTTAAGCCAATAACAAAATACCCTTAAAATCATTATTTCAGTTATTTTATTTCCAACCTAAAATCAGTGTAGTCAATCAAGTTAAAATATCTAAAGGAAAAAGAAATACATACATAAATGGGTTGGTTTTTATCACTAAATAAAGGGTATTCATTTAAAACAGATTTTTATTAAAAAGAAAAAGTATTTTAAAGCAATAATTTATAGCTTTAAATAAATTTTAGGAAGACTCCTGCAATTTTTTTTATAAGATCACAAGCGTAAGCATAGTGTAATTTTTGGGTAGTTTAAACAAAAATCTTCAGGTACCGTTAAATATCTGTAATGGATGGTATTGCTAAAAAATAATTTAAACGTTTTAAACATAACCTGAAAATACATTGAAGTTGAAACAAAAATTCAAGTATCAGCAAAAAACTAATTTTAAATACACACTCAGCTACCCACTTAATGTGCTCCATCTTGCCTTTTAAAATAAATTTTAAATTTAATTAAATGTGCGAATAATAAATATCTGAAAAAAAACATAATAAGTGAATATTATTATCGGGAACACCAAAAATACTTTTAGTTAATTTACTCCTGTGAACTTCGGAAAAGTTTTTAACAAAAAAATTAAAAACTTTTAAAACGTTTTCTTTATAGGGTTTTTGAAATTTTAATTTTATTAGCTTTTGAAAACTTTTAAACAACCTGGAACGTTGGGCATCACAATGAAAAACAAATACAATATCTTTAAATAATTTTAAATATAAAAGTAAAAAACTTACAATTTAAAACATTGTAATATGTCTACTTTGATGATTTACTTAAGCTAATCACAGAGCTGTACGCAAGGGGGAGCAATTGGGACAATTGCCCCGCCCCCCAGGAGTCCTCTGTAATGGGTGAATAAAGCATTTGTAATACGTGTCTCTCTACGCCCCTCAAAATCAAAATTATTTAAAATCATTTTCTTCTAATTGGTTTTGTAGGTGAGGACCTTTTTCTGCTTTTTAATTCCTTTATTCGTCTCATTGTTATGTTTTGCACCTTCTCCCCCCACCAAATTTAAAATAATTTTCTTCGGACTGTTTATTTTTCTTTAACAGAATACCTTAAGTAAGTCTTTTTCTCCTTTATTTCCTAAAAGAAAGTTTTATTTAACTCTTTTGGTACCTTATTTAGTTAACCAGAACCAACCACATGTTGCTTGTTTAATGTATTACTGGCTGACGACCAACCTCAAATAAGCACATTATACATTTTGTTTTTATGGAAAAAATGGACAAAAAACATAAACAATTGCGTTAAAAGGTTTTGTTAACCAAAACATTATTAAAAAAAAGATCATATAAATTGGTACAGTGCAACTTTTTTACAAACTTGCTGCAAAATTTCGCTAAGCGTTTTAAATGTTTATAATAATATTTAAATATTTAATCGACAGAAAAAAACCGTCTGATTGCACCTCTGTGTAAAATCATACCTTAAAGTTGCCGCAAGTTATCATTTTAAATTTTCTATCCCATTACTTATAATGTTATCAAGCCATAAATAGCTAAAACCCAAACAATAACCGTAAAACTATACCTTATACGAACAAGTAATCTATCAAACGACACCTACGTATTGCCTATTGATATTTTTTACTAACAGTCAGTTATAAATAAATCTTATTTATGAAGATGAATGTTATTTTAAAGTCAGTGACTTCTGTCCAAATGGTATATTACCATTTAAACCAATTAGAAAATGTGTTCCGACTTGTCTGATTAGTTTTGGTGGATTTTATTTTAATTAGTTATATTATAGCCTAACTAAATTTAAAGAATTTGTCTCCGGTAAGATTTAATCACTTTCTTTAATATTAAAAGAAAATAATTCATTTGTATGCTATTACCTAACCATTCACAAAAAAATGTTTTTATATTGTCTGGAACATTAAGTTTATAAATAATAGGATACCTATTATTTCTCCTATTACGATTATTTTAGTAACCAAAGTTGCAGTTGTAAGTCAGGGCACTATTTGGAAAGCACATTAATGTTCCACTAAGGTTATAGAATTTTTCTACTCACGTGTGAAAAAGATTACTTTTCCGGAACGCATTTTAGTTCTTAGAGAGTCACTTTTCCGCAGTAGTTCTAGTGCGAAAAAGTACTTTTTCGTTCTACTTTTTCATACTACTCGTACAAAAATATAAAACCATATATTAGCGATTCGCAATGAAGGATCATAATGAACTACATGTTTAAAAGAAAATGTTGTCTTAGCCAAACCAACTCAAGAGGTGAAAGAAACACATTCCGCAAAAAAACTTCTTTAATCCGCTATTAACTTGCAAAATGATACAAATGTACATTTACCATCAATATTAAAAAGTATTAGTAGAGAATTATGTAACATTGTGTTAAAATAAAAAAATAATAATAATAAAATTTTGTTTTAATGATTTCTTTATGCTCGTAGAAAAAATAGCGTTCCCAACACGTTCCCAAAATACATTTTCGCACTAGTTAAGAAATACACTATTGTAATAAATCAGTGTATCTATATCCCGTAGATTAGATATAGGTTTTATAAGAAAAAGACATGGGCATGGAGAAAACAAAATTGCCCTGTAAAATTATTTTGTTGTTGTTCTGTTTAAAAATCATTTTAATTAAACCTATTAGAAAAGTTCTACGGTGTAAATTTTATTTGATTCCTAAAATTTACAATGAATACCTTATTTTTATGGCACTAAAGCATTAAAAATAAAAATATATAATAAAATTATATTTGTATTTGCCTCTAGAACAAAAGACTTCAATATTGCAAATGAGGAAATGCTATTTTTATTGTGTTTATTTATTATACGTATTACCACAAAAATGTATTTAAATACAAAGAGTACTATTGAAAAGTAAAGTTCTTTTTATACTCTAAGCTATCAAAATTAAATGTTTTCAAATCTTTTCTTCGAATTGTATACCGTTTTGTGCTATTTTTTATTAAATATGTTTTTTCTTATCACAACCATGCTGTTAGTATCTAGCAACTGTGCATCTCTTTAACAGTACCTATTTAACTTCGGAAACCCTATTTATTAAAAAAATCTCCTTGATGAAGAAAACATACCTATGGCCATGAACTTACCATCAAGTCCGAGTTTGCGTATTTTGAACTATTTTTAATACACATTTTTTTAAGTAAACAACTAAACACTCTCTAATTTAATTTAAACTAAATAAAAAAAAAGTAGGCAACAGTGTAACCATCTAAATCACATATAAACAACATAAAACATGTTAAGTTATTTGTAATAAGCAGTGCTTTTTTTTAAATTATTCAGTTGTTTAAATTCGGTGTAAGGTAGCCGTTTTAAAATTATTCTTAAACTTACATATTTTCTTTGATATTGACCCATGAAGAATAATTATTTACAAACAAGTAGGTATCCTTAAATTTAGAAAATAAGATGTGAATGACCTTATACAGTTTAAATTTAAAAAGCATTAAAAATTTAATTTTTTCACTTTTACCTGAACATGGTAAATAATTGATTTAAGCTAAAAAATATATATATTTGTTCTTTCAAATTTTATTTCTTAATACCCTGAACATTGATATTATTTTTATGATCTAATCAAACGAAAAGCGTCAAAAATTGTATTTATGATTTAATCGGGTGTTAACATGATTAATTTGATTAGGTACTTAAATCAAAGATAAAAAATATCCCTATTTTCCATCCCAAACCATTACGGTTATATTAAGAGAAAGAAAAAGTTTGAATGTATTAAGTTTTTAACTTTCTACAATAGTAGCTTAGTGTATTGTAAGAATTCCATTTTTTTAAACACTTCTTTTGTTTTACTTAACTATACTACAATTATCTTTGACTATCCGGTCAGGTGTTAAAGACCAATATAGACATAACCATAAACAAAAGACATGTAATGATATTTTTAGTTTATTTGAAAGTTTATCAAGCTAACAATTTTACAGGACAGCAGGAAATTTCTTTTTCGAAAAAAGTTGGCTGCTTTAAAATTCTATTAATGGGTGACAAATGTCAACCAGCTAATTCTAGTAACTTTTGTTTCTTTTTCTTTCAATAGCCGGATTTAGGTGATACATTTGAAAATTGTTGGGTTTTTAAGCTATACATGTTTTAGTTTAAAACATTTATATTTAATTTTCACGTTGTAGGCTGCGTATAGCGCTTTCATACGTCGGCAATTTTATATGGTCAGAAAAATGTTACCATGAGAAACAATTCGTTTTTTTTCTACCCAGAACTAACGGGTGCCAGTTTAACTGCCTTTTCATATTAGCGAAAGAAGGAAATACAGGGCGACGGACCAACGCTATCAAAGTGTATGGAGTCAAATAAAACCTTTCATACGCAGAGAACGGGAAAAGTCGGCAAACTCAAAGGCTTCGTATAATTTTTTTATCTCTCTGTCCGTCAAAATCGGCTTAGTGTGTAAAGGCGCGTACGCTACAATTCTCGAAAATACCTAAAAGTGCGTCCAGATTTAAACCATAACCTGCATCCGTACCTCGTTGCGAACCACGTTGCGAACGGAGAGTTTACAACTACGACATCCCCGTCTAGATTTGTACAAAGACCTGCACCCGCACCACGTTGCAGACATATCTAGACGTCGAGACAAAGGCTGTCGCGAACCTAATAAGTGTTGCAGGTCGAGGTTCGCCCCGATCCAGAGCTTGACGGTAAATAGACATAACCACGCACTGCAACTATTTATGAGATCCATATTGTGGATCGGGGCGAACCTCTAGATGAAACACTTATAAGGTTCGCGACCGCGTTTGTTTTGCCGTTCAGATATGTTTGCGAAGTAATACGGTTGCAGATTGCGGTTCAAATCTGGACGCACCTTTAAATGCCGCCACTAACATCACGTACAGCAGTTGTAATGTGTATAAAGTAAGAAGTACTGTAACAGTTAAGGGTGTCCCAAAAGTACAAAAGCATCAAAAATTGTAGTTATAAATGGAACGGCCTGTATATTGTGTGATTTTTGATTTCTACCGCCTACAGTAAAGGTAAGTTTTCCCCATTAGAATTCAACCCACTAAACCTTACAGATTTAGAAAATATTTTGGATTTTGTGAAAGGAAATGTTGGTGCCAGTTTTCAAACTTTACAGTTCTCAGCGTTGTATTTTCATGTTGTAGGCTTCATATTATACTGACTGTGTAATAATTGGTTAGGTTTCTCTTACAGCTTGTAAAAAATTAACTAAAGTATACAGGGTGTCCAAAAAATGAGTTCAAATAGCTACCAAGCTTTAAACGGTAATAACTGGTTTAGCAAATGGAACACCCTGTGTTTTTAATAAGATAAGATTCAAGAGTTAGCAATATCTAGCGAGTTGCTTTAAGTAACTTCCCTATACCTAACTCTTTACCATTTTCATGGAAGAGTACAGATCTTCCAGCAATAGACCGAGTTTAAAGAGCTTATTGTTTATTCTCCAGTCACCTATGCCATGTCGATATCAGGACTAGCTTTATCGACTCGACTCGACAGGACCTTAGCTGTTAGTGAAGGTGTAGGTTTGTTGGTTTTTTATTCCTCTCATCGCTTAATTTACTAATTAAAATGGTGGTTTATTCAAAAGAAGAACGGATCGACATGATTTTTATTCTTGGAGAATGTCTGAAAACTGCTTTTTGGCGTCACGAGTCTACGCTGAAGGTATCCCGACAGAAGTCATCCAAATAAAGCCGTTTTCGAAAGACTTTAGTACAATTTAGGCAAATGGGACTGTTTTTACCAAAGAAGAAACATAAACAAAAGCCTGTGACAGGAAACGAAAGACACCGAATTTGCAGTGATTGCTTCTTTAATTGAAAATCCCCATATAGGCCAAAACCAAATTGCGCAAAATATCAACATTAGCCAGGCAAGCGTTAATAGGCATAACTTCCACTATTATTCGGATATTAATCCGCATCAGTTTAGAGTTAGAGATAACCAGCATAGGTGGTCAGTAAATGTGTGGGGCGGCATATTGGGTCAATATCTAATAGGCCCGTATTTTTGAAGAACTTGTTTAAATGGCTTAATGTTTTTAAATTTTTTTGACACATGAACTTCCCTCTCCCTATTGAAGACATTCCCATAGAAATACGAGGAAGGATGTGGCTTCCAAATGGATGGCGCGCCCCTCATTTTCATCGCGGCGTTCAGGAGTTCGTGAATGTCAATTATACATATCGATGGATTGGAAGAAATGGACCTCAGATTTGGCCCCGAGGTCACCTGACTTGACTGCACCCGACTTCTTTTATGGGGGCACATAAAAGAAATCGTTTACAATATACCTCCAACAACTCAAGAAAATGAGGAGCGCATTAAAGGCCTTTTCAAAACATAAACCCCGAAATGTTGTTAAATGTTGCCAGAAGGTTTTAAGAAGAGGGTACGTTTATGTTTAGAGGCCGACGGTCGCCATTTTGAACATCTTTTATAGTAAATTTACTTAAATTCTAATTTCATTAAAAATTGATGGTAAAAATAATTGCATTATCTAATTTAAAACTGGCCATTATTAAATGTCTACAATTACACAAAAACTGACGCAAACAGCAAAAAGTACTTTCAGATAATTTTATGCTATCTACTTCGTAAAAGTTAAAAAACTTTTAAAAATATTTTGTTCTTAAAAAGTTTCTTCTAAGATTTACAATATTAAGGTTTTTTAAGGACTTTAATTTTATTAGCATTTGAAAATTTACATAAAAACGAAAATCAAATATTCTAAAAGCAATTTCAATGTTGTCCATATCGATTTTTTTGTTTTCATTACTTAAATTGACTAAATGCTATTTTACTCATGTTGCAGTTTATTTGTAAGCTATCATCACTTTATTAAGCATTAATTTGTTAAAAACAAAAACGCAGGAATATTACTATACTGATTGGAGTATTTGTTAAAATAAAGTGGCATTTTAAATTACTTTTTACACAAATAAATAACATTATATTTAAGTAAATGGAAACTGACAGTTAATGTTTCTATTCACTACTATACTTTAAAAATAATTTTAAATATTTTACCAGTAAAACAAAAATACAGAAAAGTCTCAACGCTTATTCGATGAATATCGCACAGCTTTCGTTTTTGCTAAATTTTATTAATAAATACTAGCCGAGTTGTGCCTACTTCTTTGGCGTTAATAAAATTATATTTTATCGCTGATTTGGTTTACATATGCCATTATTTTTATCTAAACTTTTTGTTCAATTATAATAAAATATAGCCTATAACACTCCTGAATGTTGTAGCTTTCTGATTGTGAAAAAAATTTCATGATTGGTTCGGTATTTGCAAAGATAAACCTTTACAAACAAACACAGCTACAAACTTTACCCCCTTGTAATATTAGTATAGATTTGTACAAGTAAAAAAGGAAGTAATTTTTACAAAACAAATGATAATGGGAACGGTGTACTTTTGAAAAGGTTATTTTTTAGTTTTCTGGTTTCTGCAGTATTTAAATTACTAAACAGTATTTCATAATTTAAAATAAAGGTAGAAGTTTTAGCCTATTTTAAATGAAATAAGGTGTGTTCAAGGGCACTATTTTATTTAAAATCTACTTTAAGTGTACTTCTAGTGTAGACCACTACAAAATATTGATTTGTATTGTTTTCAGCGATCTAAAAGAATAACGGGTGATTACTTAAAATCTTATTAAAGAGTAAGCAACCAAAAATTTGTTCTTTAGTTTATAACAACAAAACTGCATAACATAAAATTTTGATCAAAAATTGGACTTTTGTCGACCTCAATATTAAATATTGCTCTAACACACGGTGTATTATTATTGGGTATCTTAAAATAAATAATGATGCTATCAGCTGATTTTATTAAAGGCTGTTAAAAAAAATTTATTGGTGATTAGGGGCGTCAATAAATTTCGTTGGGCTTTTTTTATTTTTAGACCCCACTATCCCTGGTGAGATTTTGTGAGATTGCTTCAACCCCCCCTCTAAATCCTCCAATATCATGTGAAATTTTTAATAAGCGCGTTGCAATGCAATAAAATATGCCCTCAAATAAATGAGAATGTAAAAAGACACTATTTCTCCAACCGAAATTAATTTTATCGTCAAACTAAAAAAATAAGAGCCAAAATAAAAGACCTCTACCCAAAAAGTGACACTCCATCACGGGATACATTTTTCCTAGGGGACCTGCCCAATTCTCCTTTCCCCACGGTGTGATTAGGTGATATTCAACCACCCCTCTTCTCTTAAATGCCTCACAAAATTTATGGACGCCCACTTAAGAATATTACAAAATTAAATATTGACTGCAATTTTTATTATAACAAAAAAATTTATGTAGAATAAAAATTTTAATGTAAAGCTTTTTAAGAATGTATGGCTGAATAACAAACAAAAAGTTATTTTGTAAAGCGTAGCTGAGTTAAATAAAAGTTCAATTTTTACAGTTACATCTAAAAGGGTTTTGGAGCTTCTGCCTTTTGTTCTGCCTTCTGAAATATTTACTGAAATCATTTGACAATGTTCTTTCATCCATTAAAAATAAGTTGCAAGGTGACCAATTCTTTAAAAAAATATTTTGCAAAGTAATTTTTTCGGAGCATATGGTAAAGGTCACACATAAAAATATTTAATAACAAAGTCAAAATAATTTTAAGTATTATTTTATATTAAGTTATTCTTTAATGGACCTACAAATAATATTATATTATTATATACAGGGTGTCCCGCTATTTATGAATACACCCTAATATCTCAGTTATTAATTATGCGATTTTCTTCAAATTTTGATAGTGATTGTTTTAGAAAAATGAAGTATTTGGCATAGTGAGCACTTTTATTCACTATTGGCGTGGGGTCTTGGGGGATAAAAACCCTTGATTAATTAGGAAAATGATATTAGGACTTATTCTATTTGTTTTTGTCAGATTTGAAATTAGCATCCTCAAAAACCGCTTATTTCATATTATTAAACTGTCAAGCGCTAATTTTTTTGAATATTTTTCCAAAAAAGTTTTTCTTCATCCCTAAACACCGCACGCCAATGGTAAAGTCAAAAGGTAAGTATTTGGTAAAGCGAAAATTTTTATTACAAGAGGCGTGTGGTGATGGGTAGATAAAAAAAGGCTTATTTGAAAAAATATTGAAAAAAATAAAAATCGATTTTAACTTCTTTTTTCTTAATATACGTCTCGTTAACGTTCCATATCCGTTGCATACATCTCGCGTTACTATGAGTACCCCTCCTACTAAACGTGAAATTACGAAACGAATAGAGGGCATATAGAAGGTTGACGGGAGGTATACGGAACGTATAGTAAGGATCGACCTTCAGGCCTATAGCTACCTTTTCTACCTGAATATTCTGTGCAATATTTTGCTAACAAATCAATAATGTTAAAACCTTTTAGTATTTGCTTTCCAAAATTATTATAAAACAAACATACTTGAAAAATTATTGATACTACGTTGAAGTTGTCAAGTTTATTTTATAAATAGCATAACATAACTTTAGTAAAATGTCAAGGACAGTATTGAATATAAGTGTATTTGAAGTAAAACTATTTTTTATTAAAACTTTATCGTTTTTCAGCAATTTACACAGATGCTACCAAAAATTAATTATATTAGAATTCCTATCTATATGCCATGTGCGTTTTTCAAAATTATTATTATTAAAAATGTTTTTAGATTTTCCATAGGAACTGACATATTAAGTGTGGTACCTTTTAAATTAACGACCTGTATCACAATAGAGTTAACTATTCATATTTAATTTAAGGTCCGGAAATCTCTTCCCCTTAAGCCTAAGAATATGTTTGTCGGAAGTATTAAATTGGATAAGTTAATTCCCTGTAACTTTAGATGTTTTTCTTGATTTTAGTTATGTGCAAAAAAACTATAAAAAATTAAAAAATGTATTTATCTTTAAAACCGTTAAGGTTGACTATACATTACGTTAAAAAAAATTATGCAGACAGTAACGCAGAAAAATCTAAATATTTTACAAAATCTAATAAAAAGAAAAATGATACAAAATTTTATTACATTTTAACTTCTTGTATAATCATATTGTATTTATCTCTGTTTCAAGAAGCTTTGGATTGCTTTTCAATGACAGCTTACAAATAATTAAAATATAATTAATTTTCAGTACCTATAGCGTTGAATGCATTTATTTTACCACTTTACTTAAACATTGCAAGTCAATTAAATAATGAATTTCCCTGGTATCCGCAGATTGGCTTTATGTATTATTCCAATCTTTTTAGTGTCTGATGGATAGAATTTTTTTAATATCAACGAGTAATCACATCTGTCACCAACTATTAATATACCGTTAATATTTTGCGTTCTTTACTTTGTACATTAAATCAAAAAGTCTATTGGAAGGTAATACAGTGTGTCTCAAGGATAGGTGTTATAAGAGGACAAATAGACCAAAAATTTTTGAATTTTAAATCGGCATTTTGGGAAAAATGGTCGTATGGTCTAAAACTAAAAATACTAAATTTTACTCCGATTGGTAATATACAGGTTGAGTTATATCTAAAAATATGAAAAATGCCCAATAGTAAAGTCCATTTATTTTTGAAAATAGAACAAAATTTTATGAGTAAATGTTCTAGAGAATTAAATTTTATGTCGACGTTTAAAGTTTAAGCATAAAAAAATCATGTTTTTGTCAACTATTTTATCAGTAATAAGGTTTTAATTGGTGGGTAATTAACAAAAAATGACAAAAACTTATTTTTTCTACTTCAATGCTTTAACTTTAAATTTTGACATAAAATTCAATTATACAACATTTACTTCAACAATTTTGTTGTATTTTAAAAAGATAAAAGTATTTTGTTCTTTTTCAAATTATTACTTATTACTTACCCTGTATAATACTAATCGAAATAAAATTTTGTATTTATTGGTTTTAGACCACGCATTCTTAAATTGTCGATTTAAAATTTAAAAATGTTTGGGGGTTCCCCAATGGCGAAAATACATTGTTTCCAATATAAAGGATGTTAAAGTTTTTCAAAGTATTCGATTTTTTATTAATATCTTAAATATTCCTCAACCTAATTTGATAAAAATTCGCAGTTGTATTTGTAGCATTAGAAAGCTACATAATTTACCACCATGGGATAACATTACACATTTGCACCTAAAAGAGTATTTCCAATAAAAAATTTAAACCCCTGGAATATTAGTCTTTTTTGTATCTTACTTAGTTTTCCAGAAAAAACACCCAATTGCATATCCCTGGGCCACCCAAGAAATACAAAAACATTTTTAAAAACACCTAATTTAGTAAAATTCCTAACTGTAAATGATAATTTTAAGTTGTTAATGTTATTACATACTGGTAAATATTTATTATAAAAATAATAAAAAAAACTCTTTGGTTACTGTTTGATTTAGGAACATGAAATTTATCGGATTTTTTTCCTTAAAGGTACAAAACAATTTTAGAAGATAAAAAGGCTATTCTTTTATTTGCCTAATTTAAAAAAAATATAAACATTGCACAAAAGTTAATGTCGTATTTTTTTTATTAGAACTATTTGTACTGGTGCCACTTTGGACTTAATACATTAAGCCAAGTAAAAGCTGATTAAGCTCTCTAAAACTGTTAATAACACTACCAAAGTTATTCAAAATTAATTAGAAAATATTTAAAATATTGGTTAACATGTTTAAAATAAACTTTAACACTCTGTATATCGGAAAAACATTTTGAAAGAGGTCAGTGATGAAGGTGTTACGTGAGATTTTGTTAATTTCTGATATTTGTACTGCAATAAGTTGATATTTGTCCATTTTACCTTAAAAGATATCTAGATTTTTTTAGAAATAATAATAAAAATATTTTTTTGCTTGTGATGTAAAATCCGTAAAAAAAAATTACAAAAATATCTACATCCCAACATAACTTACTTTTATCCCTAGAGTTTCTAGACTGTGGAACCTACTGCCAGCGGAGGTCTTTCCTTCCCCCAAATCTTCAAGTTTTAATTTTAATAAAATCTATATTAATTGCTTTTAAATTTTTGATAAATTAAAAAATAGAAACGTCTACCCCAAAACCCATTTCTAAAATTACTATGCTTTTGAAGTATAATTTTTTTTAATCTCACGTCTATGGATTTAATTTAATTAACAGTTCTAAACTAATTTACCCTTACAAGACAAATATTATAGCAAAGCTAGACATAAAAACATTTTACAAAAAGAACGACTTAAAGCTTTTTTTTCCATTTAGACAGAAGTCTTTAAAACGAAAATAAATCAGTTTAAAAAGTCCACTGTACTTTTCGAGGCTTTATTGATTAAAAACAAGAAAAATACTTCTACACGAGAATAAATTTTGACTTTTTAAACATTTCCTATTCCCAAGTTTATCCCTCTTTACAAAATCTGAAAGTTGTGAAACTCCGCCTCAAGGTTCAGAACTATTTATAATTCGATTCTTACAAACTACCTTTTCTAACCAAGTTCGACAAATTTAGGTTTTATCTGCAGAAAAGTTTTAACTTAAATAAATATATTAAAATTTAATTTCTTGTTTTTGTATTTTAAACGCCTTGTTACCAAGCTTTTTTATTATCGTTGTGTCAGGTTTATTAATTATTAAACTGAACCAAGGGGAGGATAAGATGGATAAAGCAAAGAAAATTATAAAAGAGAAAAAGTTTTGAAAGTAACATGTTTTAAAGTATTTTCTAAATTGGGCCACTTTATAAATTAAGGAACTTGTAAATTAAAGAAATATCCAATAATAAAAGAAGGTAGAATACAGTGGCCCAGGGGAGTATAAATGGACCAAAACCAGGGGCGGTCATAGAGGGGGCATGAGGGCCATGCCCCCCCTTTAATGCCACATCCTTTGTATTTCATACATATTTAATGGCAAATATGGGCATTTTGGGCATTCAATGATGATATTGCCCCCCTCAGGGCTGGTCTGGGGGTAAGGGTGATCATGGAATTGAAAAGTGAGAAGTAAGGACCTTCTTTTTTTTGCTCAGAAAGTCGATATGACCGCCCCTGACCAAAACTTACTAAATTTTAAAACATCATTCTTTAAAAACTGACTGCTCCAAAGCTAAGAAATACAAAAATTTTACTTCAATTAGTAAAATAAAGAGCAAGTTGTAGCAATAAATATAAAAATTACAAGAAGTATGGTACTTTTAGTTTTAGAGAGAATTTGATTTTACTTTTAAAAATTAAAGACAAATATATTTTTTTATTAATTTATTTACGTTTAGCGATAAATAGAAATAATTTCGTATTTTTCTTTTCTTAATTTTTTTTTGGCACGGATTTCCTGGGTTTGGAGGTCCAGTGGTGAAAAGAAAGTGGTTACTTTTTTTTACATATTCAGTAATAAGGTTTCAGTTATATTATTGTATTGAGTAGCTATTAAAAATCAAAAAGTATAACAAAAACTCCGGGTCATTTTAGAAAAAAACCCATTTTCGTCAATTTTTTATTTTAAGGAGAAACATTTTTTTCGGCACTTTCATTTCCTTAACTGCAATTCTCTAGCAGGGGTGAGACTAGTCCCCAAAATCTTAAATAAAAATATTTAAAGATCGTTCAACTCCTATTATTTTCCCTTGGTTTAAAGTAGCTTGCTCTTACAGGTTATTTCATATTATACATGAAAAAATAAATATCAAAACTTTGACAAGCTGTCATATCAACAGAAATAACAGCAGACATTTCAAACTTGACAGTTGTAATCATGGTCGAGAGACCTGGGCCGTGGTCCGAATCACGCTCACAGAGCTTTTAGCGTACCAACACGCGGTCCGATTCGTGCTTTTACGCTTACCGTTAGCGTTGTGGAAGCTATGATGACGCATGTAACGTCAGACCCTAGTGCTGACAGTCATCAATTTTAGGCGAAGAACTAATTCTAAAACGGTATTTACCAATCGGTTATGTTGGCGTTTAAACAATTCAATATACGTCAAAGTTGTCTCCAATTATTACCGCAGTTATAATTGGGTGAACGCCTAAAATTGATGAGTACTCACGGGTCGGATTGTTGGCATCGTAAGCATGGGTAATTGGAGCCCTTTATTTGAATCGGTGTTTTGTGTCCGTGATTTTACGCGTCCAAAATAAAATTTATTCATCTTCACTTTCCTTGATTGCGGAAAATGCTTGAAATTCAAGCATTTTCCCATCTTCATTAGTTATAACACATACTTCACCCATATTTATATCAAAAATGCTTTTTTAGGTTATGTTGAATTTGTTGAATTCGTAAGCACACTCACAAGTGGTCCGAATTAATAATACTGCAAACAGACGTTGGTTGGCACGCTCACTTAAATCGCACGATTTAAAAATTGCAATTATTCGGTTACTCGTATATTAGAAAATGTACCTATCTGACAATTTTTCATCTATAAGGCTTGTAAAGTACCTTTGGAAGTATTCTAAGAAAATAAACTTTGTTTGTCCGATTGTGGCAACTTTAGGAGGTTACTATTAAAGTTTAACTGTGTTTACATTTTAGCCCAACCCCTTGCCATTTCGTAAAAAACTAGGGTACCAATTTAAAAAACCGTTATATTGTCTTTTAATAGGAACCCTAAAAATCCCAAAATTAGAAAAGTAAAACTGTTAGAATATTATTATGTATGTTTTTCAAAAACTACATGTATAAAGTACTAGCTTTTGCCTGCGGCTTCTGCACGCCTTAAATTGGGAGTAAAACGATTCTTCTTTCTTATATTGTGAAGATTTTAGATAATATTACATACATATAATCCTTACTCTATCTATCAAAAAAAACAGCCTCAAAATCCGTTGATAGTGATAAGAAACCAAATAAAAAAATTTGGTACTTCCTGTAGTATATTTATTTTAATACCAATAATAATTTTGCAAATCTTTTTATTTAAGCAATTTTGTTGGTAATAAAACATAGTTAAAATGCATTTTAGTTTTAAGGGTTTTTAATATAACATCTTTTTGACCCACATGTGTGGCAATTCAATATTTTTTTTATAAACCATAGATACCTGTGCACAATTCGTATAAACACTTTTTTAGTTGCAATGGTAACGTCAATATCGAATTTTAAATGTAAACTATTTTTTTAACACCCTGTAATATGTTTTTTAAAATTATGTTCATACATATAAACCTTCCTCTTGAATCAGTCTATCTATAAAAAAAAACCGCAGCAAAATCCGTTAAGTAATATCAAATTAAATATGATTTTTTTTTTTTTTGATATTATTATACATATAAGTCTTCCTCTTGAATTGCTCTATCTATTAAAAAAACCGCATTAAAATCCGTTGTATAATATCGAATTTTAAATGTAAACTATTTTTAAACACTGTATATGTTTTTTTCTATATTATTATACATATAAACCTTCCTCTTAAATCACTATATCTAATAAAAAAAAATCGTGTCAAAATGTATTGAGAATAGTAACGTCAATATCGAATTTTAAATGTAAACTATTTTTTTAACACTTTGAATATGTTTTTTTGACATTATTATACATATAAACCTTTCCCTTATATTACTCTATCTTTAAAAAAAAACGCATTAATAATATTTTATAAAACCTCTTTAAAACTTTCGTTAAAGATACGAGTGGAATCTCTTTTCTACCTGATCCGATCAGAAATACCATTTGTTCTTCTCCACCTACATAAATTCCTTATTCTTTTTAATCTTTTACGGTCGAACAGAGTACACGTTGCACTTTTTCTTGAATATAATCATTATTTAATTCTTTTCTTACAGAGACCAACTTTAACGATACAAATAACTATTTTGTGTAATTAAACGTTGTTGGCAATTGAATTTTATTTAAATTGGGAAAAAGTTCTACAGACTGTCCTCAGTGTCCACGGCAGAGCCGTACGCAAGGGAGCTGGGGGCAATTGCAAAACCAGGAGTGGTTTGAATAGGATTTTTCGCCGAAAGTGGGGGTGGAAATAAAGCTTAGTACTTTTTTTTTCTTTTTCTGCTCTTTTATAAAAATTTTTTTGCTCTTCAATATTTGTATTAGTAAATTCGCGAATGGATGTCAATTCTGGTACGTTTAATTCCGCATTGTAGGTAAGGCCCTTTTTGTTTTTTTTTGCTTTTCTATTTTTAGGTTCATGTTTTTTTTTTACTTTCTTACCCCTCCAAAATCCATTTCTCCGTACGGGCCTTGTCCACGGATGGGGACAAAAGAACCAAAAATTTAATTTTTGGAAAATGTCATTCTTTATAAACATTTTTTCTTGTAAAAAAATATGATTCTGTATACAGTGCTCGCAAGAGTATAACTACCTTTGTACTTCGTTTTTAATCAAAATGTCATAAAGAAAATTTATTTAGGATAATGTTTGTAATCGATAAAATTAATAATACAAAATTTTGTTGAACTCATTAAAATTGACGAGAAAGCCCTTCACATTCATTTACTGAATAATTGTGTTGGGTAGGAATTTTTACAATTCATTATTCAAAATATCTGTTTAAAAAGCAAATTATAAAAGTTTTTTTGGGACATTTTAATATAAAAATTTAAAATAATTTTTGGTAGCATCCAAATCAGCTTCATGAAACTTTTGATACTCCTGTAACATTAATAAACTGATTCGAAACGTTATCGTAAATACATTTTCTAAATGATATTTTGTTTAAAAATGTAAAATAAAGGTACTTTTCTCTTAGAGAAAATCATGTTTTTCAAGTTTTTCTTACCCCGTATACAAAATCAATATTTCCTTTTCGTAAATCATTTTGTTTTTCATTTGTCCTGTTGAAAATTTCATCCGTGGACAGTCTGTAGATCTGTCTGCTATTAAAAAGACCTTATTTGTCATAAAATAGTTGAAATTGGTTTTGTCGGATTTATATCCATCATATCTGTTAATGGGCATACACACGGTAAGTCTGCGAGTAAGACGGATACGATCATTTGCGTAAAAACGCGCTGTCACTTCAGTATACATACGATCGCACTTACTTTTAGTTCAGGTATGAACATAATATATAAAATGGCAACATTACCAACAAAAAGTTCTTTCCGACTTATTAGATTCTATCATAAAAGTATTTTTTTATAATAAGTTTTCATGAAAAATAATATTTAAAACAAAAAAATTAATTAATTATATTGCATTTTATTGCAACATTTATTTTACATTCGTTTCGAAAATAAATATTTTTTAAAGTATATTTTTTAGTGTGAGCTTTGGGAAGGATTATTAATATCCCTAAAATTTACTAATTATAAAAGCAAACTAAAACAAAATTTTGAGGTAGACTGAATATTTTTTCTTAATAATTTAACAAGTCAGATTTGCCAGAATCACATTAAGTACAAAACACGACTTACAAAATCAAACTTTGTTACTAAAAAGGCTAATATAGAAAAAAAATCTTAAAATGTTTAAACACACCATTTAAGATATGTTTATAATTTTATTGCTTCTTTTTGTATCTTAGATACGCCTAAAATAAACTTAAGTAATATAATGACAAAGATCAAGCTATACAATGGCACTCAAATAGGACAAAATACAGATAATTTCAAGAAATTAATTTATTCTATTACTAATGGATTAAAAGACATGGGTGGCCTCTGTTTTTTTGCAGTAATATTATATCATTAATTATTATTGTGCATTCGTAATTGTTTCTTTTACCATTAAAAATATTAATATTTGTAAAAGCGTAACAACGGAATTTTAAAATGTTCCATAATAAAAACACTATTTTTAGATTTTTAAACCCTAAAAAAATGGAGCTTATTCAGTAAAAGTTATTTGTAAACTTTGCCCTAAAAATAGTGATACCATATTACTACCTCAAAAAAACACAAATATAATTTTTCCTACAACTGTTATAAAAACACCAATAACCACACACTGGTGTAGATAATATTTTCAAAATTATTGTATCTAAAACTTCCGGCAAACAGAGAGCGCGCCGTGACAGCAGCGGGACATTAGCGCTTCAATGTCTTATGAAAACACGTCCGTGATACGCCAGACGGGAAAGAAAGTTAAGTTTTTGGATACCCCTCCCCAAAAATCCTTGTTTTAAAAGCAAATCTCCTTTTGAAATTTATTCGTGACATTAATAAAATTTTATCAAAATTACTACTAATTATGTATACAAAGTACAATAAAATAATTTAAGATGTCCTTAAACACACCCTTGCATATGCAGTGCTGTTTGACAGCACCTAATGTTTTGCTTTAATATTATTAGAGAATTATTTCAAGTTGCCTTATTAGGACCGGGTATTATTTATACCGGCCTTATTTAAATAGTGCCTGAACTCATAATATAGACTTACTGCACCTGTCATCATGTTGACAGTACTATTAATCATAAAAAAAAAGGAAAAGCATTTTGTTTAAAACTCATATACTGCGGTTGGCGGTTGGTGGTTTTTCTTTCGGGTTTTACGGTATGGGCTTTTGTTTTAGACAATTACAGGAAAAAACATTTAAAAAGCATGTTTTAAGTATTTTAACCTCTAAAAATTTTACGATTTTATGGTCGACTGCCGCTTGGTTACACAAACAGTTCCGAAGTTAAAATAAGACCAAAATAAAGCACGACTTTAAACCGGCATAAATAAAGCCAGGCACTATTCTTATTAAGGAAATCCTTATCCCACAATGAATCTGCGCAAGCTCAGCTGTCAAAATATGGCCGGTATTATTAGTGCCCGGTCTTAATTTACTGTGTAATATTTCTCTATTACCAAGTAAATGTTTGCCTTATTTACTTTAAATGATGTACTTATACAAGAGTTATTTAAATTAATTACAAAAAATTATACCTAGATACTAATAGGTTGGCTCGTAATAAATTATACGTTTATCAGACTTAATAGGGGTTATCTAGAATAATAACCTGTTGTGTTGCCATAATAAGATGTTTATTTGTGTTTAAGAGTGTTGAATTAATATATTTAATAAAAAACATCGAGACCGTTTATTATTGCTACTATTTAGGATATTGAAAATAAATTTAATATTATTTATTTAAAATGCAGCACTATAATGTTAAGTTACAGTGTGTTTCACAACTTATTCGACATCATTTAAGGGCTAATTTTTTCAATAAAAATAAAATAAAAAACCTAATATAAACATATGCTCTAAACGTCTTAGTTTTTAATAAACAAAGTGTTAAATTTTTTAAAAAATTATTGTTTTTTATATTAACTTTTATACCAATTCAAATATTTCTAAAAAAATTGGGGGACGCCTTCTATGCCCTGGCAGAAATTTTTAAATTTTTTCTCATACAAAAAAATACCAGTGTTTGATGATGCACATGAGGTGTCCCCCAAATGTTTAAAAAATATCTTAATCGGTATAAAAGTTATTATAATAAATCCTATCCTATTTAAAAAAATATATATTTTATTTTTTACATTAAAGCATTGTAACCTTTATTTTAATTAAATGTGCACTTATTGTTCTGGAAACTAAAAAAACATTGCCAGTAAAAACAGTAATTTTTTATTTTTTTTTGCGCAATATTTAAGCTACGGACCAACAAAAAACGGAATTAGAGAAAGACAAAATAAACAAAATTGGGATATTATGAAAAAATGTTCGCTAGTTTTAATTAATATTGACAGCTATTTTACCAAATGATGCGTAGTTTTATCAGAATTATAAACTAAAAAGAAAATGTAAATAATTTATTATTAATAAATTTTAATAAACATTACCTAACAAAGAAAATAACAAAAATTAAGTTTGACAGGTCATATAAAAATAGTAATTTATGTTACAAGTGCATAAAGTGATACTTTTTTATGAATGGGAAGTTTGACAGCACGAGCCGTTAGGCGAGTGCGGCAATCCCATGAGTAAAAAGACACTTTATGCATGTGTTACATATTATATTTTTTCCACGACCGTATAAAAATATCCCAAAATTCCATTTTATACATGTTTTATTTACCTTAACTTATTAATTTTAATTTTTGCATCACAGCCATTATATTGCAACAAAAATCAAAGCCTCCTTATTTTTAAGGGACAATTATCCTCTTCATAACTATGCATTTATTATTTAATTTTAGAAAATTTTATGTACTTACTTTTTGTAAAAATAATACTAAAACAGTACAAATTGTTTTTCAGTTTCTTAGTCAGCCAAATTCATTATTACTATTAATTTTAAATAATTTCTATTAAATTTATTTGCAAACTGTCAAATTTTAAAACTAGCGACACATGAACTAAAAGAAATAATGACGAAATCAAAGGTAACTTGACCGTTTGGTTCGGTTTATGTCGCGTTTACTGTTACATTGCATAAATGGATATTTAAGTTCATTGTAGTAGGCATTGAAACAAATCACTAATTTAAAGTGTGAAAAAAAGCTTCGAAGTGTTTAAAAAGTTACTTTTTAACACTTTATGTAGTGTACTAGAATGGAGTACTTTAACTTCATGTTAACGGTTAAAAAAAGATTTTTTTAACGGTCGTTGAAAAAAACATATTTTCCCTCGACCGTTCTAGTTGAGATTGGCGTAGTAACTGAAAAAAATTTCTTTTACTAATATATTTAGACAAAAAATACCCTGGTCCAGGAGTAAAGTTATAAAAATGAGTGCTGGTCGTTAACGTGTTAGTTTGGAGGAAGTGCGGACCTTTTTTCTTTGCTCTTTAACTTTTTTGGGGTCACTTTTTTTCTTTATTAAGGGGGCCCGTAACGTTTACTTATACCGGGGTCCGGCGGGGCTCTGCGAGTACCTAATTTATAAAATACAAAATGTCACGAAGGGACCGATAAAATGATTAGTTGCGAAAAAATCATCTTAATATACATATATTTTTGTATTTACTTCTTTTGTTATTTCTCTATTTTAAAATTAAACATGAAATTGAAAATAAGTACTTCTATTAAAGACAAAAGAACACAACTAATTTCGTCTGCTGCATTATAGTCTTTCATTTTAGCCTCGGTTTCTACAAAACGATTTCTTTCACAGCAATGGAGTTATTTATTAGCATTCCTTATTTTAATTATTATTTTGTTTAAACGTATTTGCATGGTTTTACGATCGGCGACAAAAACATTATGTTAAGAAATAAAAAAATTTTTATACATTTTCATTGTACTTGTTTCGAGGTAGCTTTGTTGTAAGTTGTAAAAGAATAAATAATATGTTTTTAAAGCGATAACTTATATTATAGTTATCTAAAGGACCCCGTTAAACATATTTTTGCTTTTTTTCAGATGTCTAATAACTTTGGATAGCACGTTGAAAATGTCCTTCATTATACCGGGTTCCCTCGAAATTACTAGCAAGCCTGTCATTTTCTTGAGAATTACGAATACACGAATTTGAAATCCGATTACCGATAAAATACAATTTTCGGTTCTAACGGACTTCAATAATTTAAATGGAAACCATCATCTTAAGCCCTAAATTTAAACTTGACACTGATTTCTTAATTTTTTTTTTTATTAATTATATCTTTAAACCTAATCGTTTTTAGGATAATAATAATAAAATGCTAAACTGTCTTGAAATAGCAAAGAAAATGTATTTTTTAATGTTTCATCATTATCATTATTAGTTCATTTTTTTCATAACCATGGCTTATGTTACATTTTTAAAAGGAGAAAGATTAAAATTTAAGATTGTAGAAAAATACACATAGTGTTCCATTAAAAATACCGAAGTTCCTTTTTTGTTTTAACTAAAGCTGGATTTATAGATTGACGTTTATGTTTCCGTTTGCCGTTTGACGTTTTCAGTTAGAAGATGAAACAACAACTTTCCATTTGTCAATTTATATTTTCTGTTTACCGTTTCTATATACCATGTCAGAAACCGAAACGTCAAACAGAGAACGAAAACGGAAACGTCAATCCATAAATTCAAATTAAATGTCACAATAAAGTTTTCGATGTCAAGGATATGATAAAATACTTTAAAAAAATCTAAGGTTTCCTGTGAAAATCAATTCTTGATAACTTTATTTGTTTTAAAGTTATTCAGTGGGGGTCATCTAGGACACATATCAGGCAGAATGCAGAACGCCGTAGACATCGTTGACAAATGGTGCAAACAGGAGGTACTCTCAGTCACCCCTCATAAAACAATAACCGTTTCTTTCACCAAAACGAAAAGCACTGGAAAGACTAAGACCTTCCAGGCTCAGCAGGGTGGAAATCCCTTTTTCAAAAGAGGTTTAGGAGTCATATTTGACCAAAAGCTGACCTGGGGACCACGCACTTAAGTAAAGTCACTCAGAAGGCAAAAACTACCCTGGGAACATGTCGAAGACTTTGCAGAAAAAATTGGGAACTCAGCCCGAAGATGAACCTATGGTTATATAAAATGGTCGTCAGATTAATGGTAACCTACGGTTTAATAGCCTGGGGTGCAAAGACGCTACAAAAGACGGTAATAAAGGCAACTACAAAGGATACAAAGACTCGCTTGTCTATGTATTACGGGGCCATGAAATCGACCCCTACTGCACCACTGGAAGTGCTGGCAACCTACCTCCACTTCACATATACAGACAGGGTAAAGTGAAAGCGGTATAATATCGTGTTAAACAAGGCCGGAGTCTTATCATAAGACAGGAAAGGCCATACAATGGAGATTCAAAGGAGGACCAAGAAACAACTCATTGTGTGAGATGCCTTCGGACAAAATGGTACCAAGCTACTGGCTAAACAAAGATTTTCAAACATTGATACCGGACAGGAAGGACTGAGAGGCAGGCCCTCCCATTAAAACCGATAAATTTGGTATACAAAAGACAGCTCCAAAACAGACCAAGGAGTTGGAGCAGGCATATATAGGACAAACCAAGAACGAAAATAAACTTGGGCCTCGGGAAAACACTCTACTGTGTTCAAGGCCGAAATTGCTGACCATAGAACAATGAAAATGCTAGAAAAATTATCCAGGAGCTATGAGGACCAAACCATAGTAATTTATTCACGGACAGCCAGGCAGCCACCAGGGCAATTAGTTCATGCAAAATCAGCTCTAGGCTGGTGTCCGGACTGCGTGGTTGCCCGCTGGAAGAGGTGGGTGCGTTCAACAAGCTAACCATTGCCTGGGTACTAGGACACGAAGGCCACGAAGATAATGAGGAAAGCTAAAAATTGGCAAAGGAGGGGCTGGCAGGACAATGGTAGGTCCCGAGCCCCTACTGTGAGTATTCGAGTCATGCCAAGTAACGTTATGTATTAGATCATGGATTATATGAGGGAATCACAAGACTGGTGGACGAAAAAAACCAGAACAGCAGATATTATTCATTAAGGCTTACTCGCCAGAATTTACGAAATACATTCCCTGAATTACAACCGGAAGGCAGTAAGAATAATAGTGGGTCAACTAACAGGTCATTGCAGACTGAATAAACACCTGGAAATCATGGGCCTGACAGAAGAAAAGCCTATGTAGGTTCTGCCAGGAGGAGGAAGAAACCGCAGAACACGTATGGTGCTACTGCGAAGCCCTTTGTCGTCTGCGGTTTGCAAGGCTGGGTGAAGAAACCTAAAGCGGCAAGATATACCAAGGGGCCAGTTTCAAGCTTGTGGAGTCTGATTAAACAGACCGGCTTGGATAGCGTGCTCCAACCTATGGACGGAGGACACACAATAACCTGAGCAGGTTGCAGTGTTAGAGGATATGCAATCCACCTCCTAATCTAATCTAATCTAATCTTATAGTTGGACACCCTGTAGAAAAAAAACACGGGCTAAAAACACAAGATAATACAGGGTGTTTTCTAATTTCAAATTGAAAAAATTGGATTTTTATTAATTTCTTAAAACAGGCCTGCCGCGACGCTCGGAATTATAATACTTTAGGGTGCCTTAGTTATGATTCTGAAGACCGAGACAGACGGACAATGTAAGCGCCGGAACGTTATGCTTATTGCGCTTTCGCGTTGGGGAATAATGAGTAGCGTTGCTGGTAATATGAATGACTCTGGCGTTTGCGTCGGCGGTTAGCAGTCTGTCGCGGTGCTCGGAATCATACATTAATTTTCTTAAACTAAATTTTGAGTTTGGTAAAATTGAAGCCGTGTTTATATTCTAATAATTATTGCCACCGTGTACTCACGCAAATTAGATTAACTGAAGTATTTAAAATTATAAACACCTTTGTGCTCGTTCTGAGAAAGTAACAATTAAAAATAATACCGATAAGGAACTTTTATGTTTTATTCTCGGTTTTATCTTTATTTATAATTTTAAAATAAATATAATCAGTTTATAACACGATAAGTAGTGCATTTTTTGAGCACATAATATACACCTAGACTATTTACTTCACTTGCAGAAAAAAATCAGATAACATGTGTATTGTACAAATAGTGGCTACATAATAATTTAAACAGGTGTATCTCTAAGAAACCAAAGGTTGTGAAAACTATGCAAGATTAGAAGGTTAAAATGTTATTAGCTTCCCCCTAAACACACATAAAATAAATATATTATTATCTAAATAAAATGAAAAATGATTTAAAAAAATGGATTTAAGGCTTTTATGAAAAATATTAAATTTAAAGCAATGCACATTCATTTTCGTCTGTCAAAAAGGGTCATATTGCTGTAGAATTAATAGACATACCGCCCGTGTACAGGGTGGCGCTTTTTCGTTGACCTTGCAGGGTATAGCAAAAACTTAAAGCAATAGAACAGCTGATTGCATAATCTCAATTTGGATTCTTGAAAAAAATTTTGTTGTGTAAGTAAATCATTACTAACTTGATTCGTTTTGGATATACAGAGTGTCTTTCAAATTTTGTCATTTGGCCAGACACTTGTAATTCGCTTGATATTAGAGATAGAAAAAAAAATGTAAATAGAAAACTTTTAAAAATTTTTACGTAAAATTTAGTGGCGTACCTAAATTTTCTCCATTTACTTTAATTTTAAAGTTAGGTTTTTATAATGGGGGGCTGTATATTTTATCATCAGTTGAAAGGTCTTTTTAAAAGCTATAGGAGATACCACATTTAATAAATTTATTTTTTGATAGTTTTGCAAATATTGTCATCATCAGGATTTTTTTACGAAGCACCCTGTATATTATATTACCGTTGCAAAAATATTTCAAAAAGGTTAAACAAATATCACGTTTGATACATTTATCTCTTATAGTTTTACAAATATGACCATATAAATATTAAAAATAGTAGATACACATGGGCGAAGCTGTTGAAAAAAATCATTTTAAATGTAGTAAATTCTAAAGGTTTTTAAAATGTATATTTAATGGTGATAAAATATACAGCACGCTTTATTTAAACAATGCCTTTTTATTATCCAATTCCTAACGATGACTATATTTCCGAAACTAAAACAAAAATTAAATATATTAAATGTGTTATTTTTTAACGGCTTTGTGAAGACCTTTTTATTGGTAATAAAATATACAGGGTGTTCCATTTAAAAAAACCTAATTTAATGTTATAACTTGTTAATGAAAAAAATATAGGTACGTTACTAAAGTCTACGTAAAAATTCCTAAACCTTTTCTATTCACATTTTTTTACTATCTTTAATATCAAGCGAGTTACAAGTACCTTTATCATTTAGTTTTCGCTATACCCTGCAAGGTCAACAAAAAGGCGCCACCCTGTACAATCAGACCTTTGAGCCTAACTAAATTGAAAGGGAGCTCTCGAGTAAGTGCGATCGTGTGTATACTGAACTGAAGGCGCGTTCCTTTGCAAATGACAGTATCAGTCCTAAACCTAAAACGCACTTGCATGAAAGCAAATGTGAAATAAAGCTTTTGATACACACGATTCAGATGTTCCTGTCAGTTCAGCGTCAGTTTTGGCAGCTGGTAGTGTGATCAACTTGAACATAAGCGTAATTCGGCATTTTTTTTTTTACTTTTATCAATGTATTCATTACTTTTAACTTTCCAAAAGCATGGATAACCTTGGCACATATCTATAAAATCACGCAATCCTTTTTCCTGGTGCCAAAGAGCCATTTTGTTAACTCAAAACCAACAATAAAACCCCGTATACGAGGTTTCTAAACTAAAACGTTAACTGACGTGTTCTACACATGCGCAAGTTTGCACGACGCGCGTCACTAAAAACAAACTCTGAGATCGAGTCACATGCCAAGCCAAATGTGACAGTTTTGCATTGCTTTAAGACTACCATCAGGTAGTTTAAAGGCGTGCCTTACCGTGTGTATACATATTTGAAAGTATGACGTTAATAATATTTACTTCTTTTAAGTGTTTTCCTATTTATTAGAGGAGAACCCTCCTCAAAAATTGTCGGTAGAGGGGCTACTTGACAACCTGTATAAGCAAAGGGATTTGGTTTTATATATTTTTTACATAGCACTTTTACGCCCGCGGCTGTAAGTTGTTGCCTTAGCTCCGCAAGGGGAACAATCAGCTGTGGGTGTAACTTACTCAGAAGTGCAAACAAGTATTTTTTTATATTTACCTTGATGGATATTATACATACAGGGTGTCCGGAAAGGTGAGGTCAAAAATGGTAGCGGTGATAAAGTGACCCAAAATAAGGTTAGTACTTCATATAAAAAAGTTCTATCGCGCTTCCTTAGGGAATTATTGCCTTCAAAGTAAGAATAAAAAAAATGTTTTTCATTTATAACATTTGAACGGTTGTCACAATCATATTGATATTTGGGCATTTAAATTACCTTATACCAATGCTTTTTCCCATAGGCAAATAATGCGCAGTAAGTCAGAATTATACAGGTTGAGACGATTTTTTTGTTTATTGTATGCATTTTTTGACAGAGGTAAAAAATTTTACATTTTGATTTGACCGTTTAATTCCTTCATGATTATTGAACAAAAAGTATACTTTATTTAAATCAATATCTTACCGTTTTCATAAAAACGCATTTTAAACCAGAGATACCTTCATTTTGTATGTAATAAAAAATTCTATTTTTTAAAAAATTATTAGAATATGGTAAAATTATTTAAAAAACAGTCTTTATTTGTTTTTAGAGTTTAAAAGGCTTTTAAACACTATTTTCAATTATTTCTACCACATTTTATTAATTTCCTTAAAAATGGATTTTTATTACATACAAAATAGGTGTGTATGTCTGGTTTTTAAAATGCGATTTTATGAGAAACAGTTCAAGATATCGATTTAAATGAGGTATACTTTTTGGTACAAAATGATAAAGGAATAAAACGGTGAGAGTAAAATGTCAAATTTTTCACCTCTGTAAAAATGCATACAATAAACGAAAAAAAATTTCTGACCCTGTTAAATTATGACATACTGCGCAATCATTTGGCTATGGAAAAAAGCATTAGTATGATTTAATTTAAATGTCCAAACAGCATTATTATTGTGACCACCGTTTAAAAGTTATAAATTAAATAGTTACATTTTTATTCTAAGTTTGTAGGTCAATAACACCCTAAGGCAGCGCGATAATTTTTTTATATGACGTACCAACAATATTAAGGCTTAATCTATCACCCCTATCATTTTTGACCTCACCTTTTCGAACACCTTGTATATCATATTTTTCTCTACATTTAAAAAAGAAAACTTCTAAAAAACAACCTAGGAATAAAGTTATATTACTTATATACCTTCTGTAAAAATATAAATTTTAAAATCAATTACTATAATTGTTGTAAAAGTAAAAAATATGTCCAAGTCAGTTTTAACAGCTCTAGGAACTTCGACGAGTAATGGTTAACATAAGTTTTATGTGTTTCTGTTTCAAACATAAAATAAAATTTAACAATCTATATTGTTCGTCTCGGGATCTACTATAAAATCCTTTTCTAAAGAAACTGAGATATCAAATCCGCTTAGCGATTTTGGAGAAAAAGGACTGAGATTATTTAAACTGTAAACAACACAACTGTATTTGAAAAAACTAAATAAATATTAGATTTTATTTATTGAAGGATGTCATGGGAAATATTTTATTTTGATAAAAACATTTTAAAAATCGCTTGATCAAGGATCAATGTTATTTTCCCAGAACAAATTTTATAATAAAAACATCTATGTACTTGAAACTAAGGAAAAATAGTGAAAAACTTATTGGTATTGCATTAAACGTAGTACCAACACTACCACTTAAATAACTAATATTTAGTAAATAATAGGTTTGTTCTAGCAGAATGTTGGAAACATGTTAGCAACAATCGTAAAACGCAGAAATTGTTACAAACATTAGTCAGAAATGTTGGCAACAGTTTTCTGCTGGAACGAAAAATAAACAAGGCGTGCATACTGCTTACACGTCAATACAAAAAGGTGATGTTAAAAATTGTCAGTAATGTTTGAGGAAAGTTTGTAAACTTTTCAAACAGTTTCCAACATGTTTCCAACATTTTAAAACTACTGCTGGAACAACAAACAATTGTATAATGTTAAAAACATGGCACTGCTGGAACGACAAATTTAACGTGCACAGAATCCGAACGGTTGCAAACATTTCTGACAGCCTGCTGGAACAAACCTAATGTATACTACATTAAACGCGTCGAAATTTGACAGATCTCGTAGCAGTTGAATATTACCGAAATCACCATCCCATGGAGAAAACTGTTATTTCGAAAAAACATTTTCTTTAAATAAAAAAAAATAGATAATAAGGCAATAAAACAAGTAGTGGTAAAATATCTAAGCTGTAAGAATATCATTAAAAAATAGTTTTAAATATATGGATTTTATACAGCGTGTCTACTTAGGTTCGCACCAAATGAAAAACTTTTTTATTATTAGTTTTAAGAAAAATAGTTATTCTTAATAAAAAGTTCTGCATGGTTCAAAACCTAAAATGCCATCGTCAGGTATTAATTTCTGGCAGTGGTATACCAGGAATGTCAAAAAATATGAATTTTCCCTAAGAGGAAAATAGGTACCTTTATTTTTCATAATATCGAAAATTTTTATAAAGAGAAAATGTTTAGGATTTAAAATTACATTTAAAAAACTTGTTAATTTTCAAGAAAAACTTTTGTTTATTTTTTTATGTGTTAAGAGTGGAAATTTGATTTTGTTTAATAGTGCTTACCTCTTTTGAAATATTATATGTAAAGAAAGCTTTAGAAATGTCAAAACAGCAAAAAGTCACAAAAACGCTCATTATCGAAGAGAAAATGTTTAAAGAAAATATTTCCTAAAAATGAACTAATTTGCATATTTAAAAGGTATTTTTAATCCTAAACATCTTTTCTTTGTAAAACTTTTCGATTTTATAAAAAATAAAGGTCTTTTCCTCTTGAGCAAAATTCATATTTTTTGACATACCTTGTATACCAATGCAAAAAAGAAAAATCAGATGACTGAATTTTAGGTTTTAGACTATGCAGAACTTTTTATAAGGAATAAGGTTTTTTTGTAAAATTAATAATAAAAGTTTTTAATATGGTGCGAACTTAAGTAGACACGCTGCTATAACGATTTCCAGTAACCAAAGAATACAACTAATTAATTTTCTTATTAAATGTGTAAATAAAATAGACAAATATATGGTTCATAAACATAAAAACTCTAATTAGACAATCCAAGATGGTAATTTGTTTATATTCTTAAAATCTAAAAAAAAATGTTTTAAAACAAAAATTAGGATTTTAATTAGTTTTGCATTTCGCGTCCAAACAATATACAATGTGGTCCGTCAGGAGTTTAAAAACATAATTTTTATTGGGAATTTGTTAAAAAATAATACCCATTTCTTGCACTTTTACACATTTTGGGATGAACGACATAACATTCTATAAAGCATTCAAATGGAAACCTAAAAAATGTGATTAGCATAACGTTACCATCTGTTGAAGAAAAAAAAACTCACATATACACACATTAATTTTTTTAATGAAAAACTGTTGGCTTTGCCGGTTTTTGCTTGAATATTTAACTTCTTTGGTTTTATCGCAAAAAGTAATAAAATAGCAATATGGCCTTTACAAAGTTAAACTTTATATAAAAAGATGTGCATTACAACAAAAAATTACTATGTTAGTCGTTTTTGATTAAATTTACGATTTATCGGTTTTGTGTGTACAGAACGCATTTTACTTGATTTTAAAAGTGACTAAATGCATTTATTATGAATCAGCCTTCTTCGTTAAAAGACCAGGCCAAAAAAATTGATAAGATTTAATGTATAGCTTAAATCATAGACTAAGGCTACATCGTTATACTGAATCCGATTAAACCGATCGGATGAAACTTAATCCAACAAAATCTTGTGATATACACGTTTCAGATTAAGTAAGGGATTGGATTAAACGCCTTAACTCCATCCTGTTTTTAAGTGATTTGAATTGAGTTCAGTCTGATCGGAGGTTAGATTTGTACGATGTTTACGGTTTTAGAAAAGGTTTAAAAAATGACAGTTAAGTAAAACAGCTTATTAGTGAGAAATGAAGTAATGGAAAATAAGATAAGCTTAAATATTTGCTGAAATAGTGTGATTGTGTTTCTTTTTGTGGTTTGAGTTATTATTTTGTTTTATTTTCTGAAATTAAACAAATGAAATTAATTTTAAAAAAATCCACTAATGTAAGGTTAGAAGTTTATTTTTATTTGTTTGCTTTCTTTCTCATTTTATATACTTTTCTTTGTCAAATTTAAAAGAATTTAGAACCGGATTATCTGCATCCGATAAATTCTAGGACGAAGGGCACAGTATTGGGTTCAATGCAATCCGTCCAATCGGATTAGATTTTTCCGATGTTCCCTTGGTCATTAAAAGTGGATTTAACGGTTTTTGCATTTTTGCTTCTCAATTAAATCGGTTATTACTAAAACACGTAAGAAATACGTATGTAGTCGGTTAAAAAAATATTTTTGCTAAAGTAGTTCTTACCACTCACTTATTTAGTTTTGTTTAAATAAAATAAGCTTCTAGAATTATAACCTTAAGCAAAAATATTTTTCTGTCACCAAAAATATTTACTAATTCTTTCATTTCTTTATCACTAAAAATCATCAATTTGTCATAAAATTTTTGGGTATCGGCAAGAAAGTTTCCATAGCATATAACCTGTTGTCCTCGATATATTTATGGTCGGATTTAAATGCCGCCTTTACTTAAGATTATAAAGAAACTTATCCAGGTAAAAATATTATGTTTGTCGGAGATGACTTGAAGCTTCATTCATCTTATTTCGTAGCCTCCGGCACCGACTTGGGCTGTTAATAATAAAACCGAAATGCTTAAATGCCGTTGCTGTCGGTTCTTTGCTGTTGTATAAGTTATGCAAATGTGGCAAATGTCAATATTTACCCGGACGCCGTTCATGTAGTGAATAGAATTTTCAATTGTTTTATTATATAATGAGTTGATGACTGGCTTAGTCAGAATTTAAACCAATATGACGCAATTATATTTAAATCATTTTTGTCCTTCTTTAATTTTGATTAATTTTGCTTGCTGATCTAACAAATAGACCGACAAATGTGAAAATAAATATAATTTTACAATACCAAAATGGTAACGTGATTAATACAAAAGAAAAGACAAAAATCCCTTTTGCTTACAATATTTTTTAGGTATCTTTTCATAAGATACACACACGTCACACAAAAAAATAAGCTGAATAAAATTTCATTTCAATTGAAATAAATTTGATGCAATATTTGGGTGAGATAAGATCCTAATTCTGACAGATTGTAAAAAAATTCAGGTAATTGTCGGACACCACGCCGATTTTGATATTTTTTGCATGCGTGGTCGCTGATCAGAAATTTGAAATTGAATTTTTGTCGTTTTGTTCTTAAGATATCCATCATCAAGGTCAAAAAGCAAATTTACCTTATTTTCGCAAATTATTTTAAAAACATATTTTTAAAAAACTGTTTTTTAAAATTTATTTTTGAGGTTTTTAATAGTTATTTTTGTACCAAGGGCGTAAAATAGAACTTTTACGCCCGCGGCTGAGCGTTGTTGCCCGAGCTCCGTGAGGGCAACAATCAGCTGTGAGCGTAAAAGTACTTTACGCCAGAGGTGCAAACAATATTTTTGTACGACTGAAATTATTATACAAGCAATTTCTCTAGTAAGGAGAAAATTTCCCAGCTTTTAATGTTTTAAATTGTAATCAGTATACTTTTAACATATGTTTAATTAAATAAATTGTTGTTAATGCGGGCGTTTTTAATACTTTTTGCTCTAGGGCGTAAAAGTGCTATTTTACGCCCTTATTTATAAATGCGGGCGTTTTTGATACTTTTTTGCCCTAGGGCGTAAAAGTACAATTTTACGCCCTTAAATGGGGGCGTAAAATTGTATTTTACGCCCGGTCGAACAAAAAAGGTGTTAATATACCACTATTAGCCAATGTAGAGCAAATACAGGATTTGCGGGC
The DNA here is from genome assembly GCA_014170235.1 of Listronotus bonariensis. NCBI lineage: Eukaryota > Metazoa > Arthropoda > Insecta > Coleoptera > Curculionidae > Listronotus > Listronotus bonariensis. Next base: position 127,495 of record JACEGR010001125.1, on the reverse strand, counting down.
AAATAAAATTGAGGATAATGGTGAACTTAGGATAATTTCCTACTTAAGTTTGATGATGAGAGAGGACGAAACTTAAAAACATTTTTTTTAAATACATAATCTGTGTCTCAAAAAACCTTCGTATTCCAAAATTTATGAAAATCGGCCGGTGTCCGATAAGTAAACAATTACCAAAATATATAAATTTAAAAAACGCGATAAAAACTGCATTTTTAACAGCATGGGTTTTTAGATTTTGTTAAGGGTCGTTTTAAATAAATATAATTTTTGAAACATGCTATTTTTAACCGACATTTAAAAATAATTTTGGTCAGTTATCATTTTAGACAGATAAGATGTGCTTTTGATAGATTTTGTTTTTACCAGTTGCTATTTTTCACAGGTTACTTAAAAAGTACCAACCAACCAAGTGCCATTTTTAACATATTTTTATAAAGATAATCTAGTATAAAATCTTTTAAATGTTTTAGCTAAATTTAATTCCACTTTTTGGATTATTTCTATGCAAACAAGCTGATACTCGATATGTTACTTATCTTTTTTTCCTTACCGTTATTTACTATCTTTACACATAAATACAGAGATAAACAAGTAACTGAGGCTATTACATGAGCCCCTGTGGTATAATTTTAACACTGCATAGAGGTTTCATCTATATCATATTACCCGCTTGGATAATTATCTTAATTTTCTCTTGGCGGCTTACCTTGGTGTGAAACATTTTTGTTATTACCTTTAAATTTTTAATAAAATATTATTTTTTTAACAGTTTAGGCTAAATTAATTTAAAAATGTGGTATTTTACAAATTTGCACTTATATTTTTTTGTAAGAATTCAATAATATAGATAGAAAACAAAGGAATTTGTGTGCTGCTAAAACGTACATATATCATATTCATTAAAAATTTAGTTGTTTGGCATACGACTTTTGGGTGCTTTTAAAAAGTTACACAAATTTTTGTTTTTTTTTCGGTTTTTGCATCATGTCCTGTCAATTTCCAAAATATGTTTGGCTTAGGTATATACCCTGATCCTGTGTCAAAGCTATCACCACTATCAATATTCAGCATTTATTGTTATTTTTCAATAACTACGAAGTTTTTTTATTTTTTTTTTATATAACCTATTCTAATTTATAATCAATAATACTATATATACTCGAACTATGACCTATACAACCATGGCTATAGGTTTGGTGAAGGTATTTTATTTACTACTTTTACTTTGTCAGCATTTTTGGATGTTGTACAAACAGTTAATACCTGAAACGGGCACTGACTATGTAACTTGTGTACGACAGATTTAATGTGTGTGTGGAGAAAAGTCTATACAACCGTTGAAACGATTATCGCATAGTCTATGGGCTTGAGTTACGTCAAACGGATAAATATCACTTATCCATATAATGTTTTGTGTTGATTTCCAACCTCTAAAACATTAGATAATTCTTATCTTACTTTAGCAAAAACAATAGATAGGTAAGTATTAAATAAAAATACTGAATACAAAAATTTGTTAATGTCCGACTGGTATATCATATTTGACAAATAATAATATTATGTCAAAGCCATGTAAATACGAAATATTGCCCTAGGACGTTATTTAAAAAAATATCGCCCTAGGGTAATATTTCGTATTTAACTGACTTTGACATATTATTTGGTTTGGTTTAAACTTATTCGTTCCAAATTTATTTAAATTTTTCTCATATAAAGAATATTTAGTCGGACATAAAACGTTTCGGTAAACGTATATCCCTCGGACCAAAGGCCCTCGCGGAACACACCATCGACCTCAAGCGTTATTATCCTTATACTACCCTTGATACCCTAATAACTATTACCTTTATTATAACAAATATTAATTTCCTTATATTATTCGTTTTACCATATTATATTGCTAATTAAAAATAAACATTCGGGTAAAGTTGAGAATAAGAATAAATATTTGTGTTGTTTTATTTAAATACATATTTAGACCTGGCATGAATATTACCCTAATTTTAGCTCTCTACATTGGTAATACAAGCTTTAAATTGGTGATACAAAATGTAAAATTCCCGGTTTTATATACCGGTTATTTTTTAACTTCTACAATTAACTGGGAGCATTCAAACCTAAAGCCGGTCCCAGACACTACGTACTTTGGTGAATAACGAAACTTCGTCTTTCCGCGAAGCACATTTTTTTAAGTTCCAGTTGACTTTCTATACCACTTCGTACTTTGGCATATAGCAAATGTTCGGCAAAGTCTGGATTGTCGCTTTTTAAATGGACATACGCACGAACGAGCAAGCCGTTGTTGTTGCAGCTTCCATAGTTATGTATTGTACATGCTTAGAAAAATACATTTAAACGCCGAAAAAGAAGAGGGTGTATGCTTCTTTAAAAAAGTCGCCAAAAATACATTGAATTAAAATTGCACTTGGTTGCTGGTGGAATATGGCCCTCAATGGGTATTTTTATATCAGTAACTGTACAATTTGCACAAAATATTAAACAAAGGTATTGCTACAGGGTTTCCTAAAAACTATGCAGGGTCAAGGCTAAATTTAAATTGAAAAATATTCTTAAAATTTTTGATAAACCCAGTATATGTATAATGGCAAACCCTATTTATTTAAGTACATTTTAAGGCTAGGTTTTAAAAAGATATATGTTTAAATTATACAGAATGTACCAAAAAATTGTAATTTTTAAAATTTTAAATTTAAACTATTTTCCACGGCTTTATTTATAAAAAATGGTGATATATTAGTGGATACTGTCCTGTGAAGTAAAAAAATAAAAATTGCCATTATACAGGGAATTTTAAAAATGTAACAGTTATTTTTTTAATTTAAATATAGGGACCATCATTTTTTAGGCAACCCTGTAGCAATACTTTTATTTAAATGATATTTTTATTATAAAATAATTTTTATCCCGTAAACAGATGGGTGCATATCGCCTCCTATTCGGATCTTAGATAGTTTAGGTAGGTTCGAAGGTCTGACTGACCGTGTTGCCCAGTTAGAAAGGCAGCGAAACAAAAGACACTTTTCAAATAGAATAGTCATACTTTTACTAAGAATCATGGGGTCAAGCACAGGTATGTAAAATGACTCGCTGGTAGTCTCACAACAAGAATTTAAATCTTTAAGATTATTATATTGTTTATAAATTAACTAAACTTTTAGGCTTTTTTGACAGGTTTTCATTTGAATGCCCAAACTTTTTTTTTGATAACTGCTTGGTTTAATTATGCGATATCTGTTTTTCTTTATATTTAGTACATGAGTCAAATTTAGGAAGGTTTAGCATAACTCTAGATATACAGAATCAGCTAAATAAAGTCGTTTATAGGCAATGTGTGGAAAGAAGTCTAAATCGAATGCCGGCATGTAAACATATTGGATTGGGTGACTAATAGTGCTTGTTATTTCAATACTGGCCGACATACATAGGAATGCGGACTAAAGTTTGCTTTGTTTTGATAATAAACTTATTAATGCACTTCCTGATTTACTACCTCAAATTCGCTTTAAAACACCTGCTAAGCGGACTAGAACTTTCAAACTTATTTTCATATTCTAAATTGTAATATCTATTGGATTATATTGATAAATGTATTTATTGCAAGATATTGTAACAAGTAAGTTTCTTTATTCACAACCATGTATGTCATGTTGATATTTTCGACTTCTTAAAATTTTGTGTCACTTTTCGGAATTTTACTTTTATTTTATAGAGAAAAGTTAACTTTCCTCCTGTGGGCCGAAAGTAATACTGTGACACCTCTTCTCGCGATAAGTGTCTGATAGCCTATTTATGTGACAAATTAAAAATATTTTTTTAGGTTGACCCGTCAAAAAAACCAAACGAAAATTTAAAAACATGGTTGTAAATAAAAAAGTATACAAAACTCGGTAAAAGTTTCATTACTGTCTCGAAAAATAATTCACCTCGACGCTTCGCGCCTCGATAAACCATTATTTTCTCTAAGCAATGTAACTAATCTAACCATGTAACTTTAAAATATTCTTATAATTAGAAAAGTTTATATTTTTTTTTTGAAACGTTAAAAAGACGCTTGGAAAGAACAAAAATATTAAGAAGTTTTTGGAAATTTCTAATTAAATTAAATGTATTAAAGCAAATTTATACTTTTTATTTATTGACTACAGATATTTTTATATTTATTTGTCATCCTGGTTAATCTGTATACAAATGATTTGTTTTTTTTTTGTTTTAATATGTAAATCCTGTAACCGGATTGCACTAGAAATGTTATCCCTGATTTTACCAAATTGCGCCTATAAATCACAGGCACTAACAACAACAAAAAATATTTGAAAATGAGTGCTTTGAAAGTCTCCTTCCTATTATTACCTCGCCAAAAAATGCAGGGTATTAAATTTATCAAAAATAAATTAATAAATAAAATAAAAACGAATATTCAGTTGTTTGCAAGTACACAATCAAAGAATTTTGCACAGTTTAATGTTTTATACTAGCAAAAAGGAACAAAAACATTAAACAACACATTTAAACACATAAATAATAATTTAAATAAATGTGCTTTAAATTAGTGTATCAATTCGTAAGCCATTACCTAGAGAGCGAGCTACAGAGACCTTATTACATTAAAAAACACGTTTTTTATTGTTGGCGTTTATACCGACGCTTATTTATGACTTTGAACACAGAAAGTGCATTATTAAATTTTATATTAAATAAACAGTTTAGTTTAAATAATTTTACTCTGCCCGAAAATAACTTATTTAATCAAATTTTAATTTGTTTAATTCAACTTATTACCATTTTAAAGCTATTTTTATAGACTCTTCTAAAAAAGTTTTTGCAATCAAATTTAGCCCGAATAATTAATACTTTTTATAAAGTAAAAAATGTAAAATATTATTTATTTTTAAAACAAATATCTTAAAATGAAGTATTTTATATATGTATGGTAACTATTACCATTTTTCTAATAATCCGTTTGTTTAAAAATAAAATACATTTTTGGGTTGTATCATTATTTTAGAAAATTATGTAACTTAGTTATTGAATAACTACTTCATAAAAATAAACACAGTATTAGCAGCGGCGTGCATACAATAAAAGCAAAAAAGCATGCCTACCCCAGAAAAATTACCAGGTAACATATATGTTTTAATTATATAAAGATCCTGCTATACTGCCTAAGCCATCTCATAACTTATAATATAACTAATTAATTATATGTATAAGAAACTACACTACTCAAAAGAATTATCGCATATGCTCGAATAATTTTGAATCGCCCTGTATGATGTGCTGTTGAAAGGGAGTAGTCAAATTTGTGATTATAAAATATCAGAAATGGGTAAGGGTATAAATTATTAACAAATGAGATTTCTCCCTTTTAACAGCACATTATATAGGGCGATTAAAAATTATTCATTTTTCAATTTTTTTATCACCCCGTAGGATGTAAACAGTAAAAAACAACGGTTAATAAAAAGTTATAGCTTCACGTTTTCTTAACATTTTCTTTTTTAATTGTCTTAATAACTTAATTATTAAAAGAGATTTGGCCATTTAAATCAAAGCATTTTTGTATTAAAGCTTATGAAAGAAATCGAGCATATGCGTTAATTTTTTTGAGTAGTGTATATACACCTCTCTCCGCCTAAACTGCGATTTGTTTAAAGTTTCTCTATACCGCTATACTCTGTACAAGCATCCTATTTAAAAAGATGGCAAAACAATTTGAAGTGATATGTACAAATTTTTACGGGGATCAAAAGCAGTGCTTTCCAGCCTTTCAGATGGCGATCCGACCTGACCCGAGCGTGACACTCGACCAATAACGAACTATTAGGAAAGTCACAGTTCGAGAGAGAGATAGGTTCATGAATCACTAAGATCAATTATGCAGTCGATTATATTTCCGGTACTTTACAGAAGTGATTGCAGTGACTGATCAGTATAATGTTAATAGCATTGTACGCCACTGAGTATTAGACAAACTAATGTACTTAAAATCGCTCCCCATGGCATAATGTTAATCCAACTATCCGAGTGTAATCTTATTGCGCCGCTTTAATAAATCATTTTAATTTTCTCTGTGCGGTGCTCTGTGCTGTTAACATTTTAATTCCTTTTATTTTTTCATTTCTTAGTTACCCACAAGGTTATTTTGCAAACAGTTAAATAAATATAAAAGGATATTTTATGTTGTTTCATACTTTTTAAAATGTATTTTTTTAATTTAGTCAGACTTCAACTCATATCATAATAAAAATTGTTTACTTATCGGACCCTACGCCGAGTTTAATTATTTTATGTTTTACCCATCTATTATTGATCTGTAATACCTTAGAAACGGAATATGTTATGTTATGTTAGCAATAATACCTGCTATCACTCCTAGGGCATTATAAGCGGGCATTATGATAATGCCCGCTTATAATGCCTTAATGCGCTAATATGGAAATTTTATTGCTTATCCAATTTTATTTCTCTCACAATAAAGATCAAGTTTATACAAACATATGTATTAAAATAAAATCAAAAACTTACAAGTTCCTGAAAATATGCCATTAAAACGGTTTCGGTTATTTAAAGAATTGCGTTCGCATCTTTCCAAATACCAAATATGCCATACTCCCGATCATACTGTTGCCATGATTTAACTGGCAAAAGATTTTCGGTCGCTTTTATGGCCTTTTCTCTTATATTTTGTGGAATTTCTTCCATTTTGAGCAAATCGTTAAATAAAAAATGCCAACTGACTAACTGATAGAAACATCAAAGTCAAACTTAACACCAGTCATTATCTACTTACGTATACAGGTACAGGTGCAACTTATTTCTTATATTGCGAATAAATAATGTAATTAGTCATTGAAAAACTCTTTTTGGGTAAAACATAAAGCATTGTATGCACCACGGGCTTTACTGGACTATAATGCCCTTCCCCCATTTTTTGCACGCAATTCTTGAGTTTTCTGCTAAAGTGGCACTCAATATTTTATTTTCACCTCTTAAAAACCCATTTTTCATTATTTTATCTCTTTTTTTTTCATAAAATAGCAAAGCTTTACTTTTTATTATTTTATTCACAGTAGCCGTGGCGCCGGCATGGCTACTGTGATTGAAAGTAAACCTTCAGAAAATTTCATGGAAAAAAGGGGTAAGCAAAATAAAAAATTAGGGTTTTAAGAAGTGCAAATCAAATATTAAGTGCCAATTTAGCTTTTATATCAAGAATTATTTGCAAGAAGAAGGGGGCATATAGTGAAAATAAGGTAAATTTGCTATTTAGGTTTGATACTGGATATCTCGAGAACAAAACGTTGCCGACTAAAAATTCTTTTAGATTTATAATCAGCGCCTCAAAAAAATCCCGTATGCAAAAAATTATGAAAATCGGCCTAGTGTCCGATAAGTAAACAATCACCATATTATTATTTATAAATAGTTCTGAACATTTTTGTATCAATAACTAATAAACTTTAAAAATAAAGTTTAACATTTATTATTAGTCGCACAATATATTTTTTTCTACCTTTCTGAGATATATAGGTATAATACGAGCTTCAAAAAATAAACTACTACTGCCTATCTGTAAAATTTTTCCTGAATTTTATGTAAATTCCAAGTGCAAAATATTCCTAAACAACACATAAGCACTATAATATCAATTTTATCTACATTTTATTTACATTTCCCTTGACACTTTTAAGAAAGTAGGTTCATATAATAGCAAATTAGATATTGTGACTAAGTTGTTGTTGTTTATGTTTATATCATCGTTTATCGATAAAAGAAGTAGGTATAAAATTTTTAACATGAAAAAATTTAACGGGCTTTGAAACAAGATTTTTTAGTTTTTGTAGATCAAAGTGATAACAAACAATGTATTGTTTAAGAGCTAAAGCTACCTTTATCTTAAAATTTGAATGTGATGAAATAAAGTGGATGAAAATTCTTTGGGATAGGATGAAATTTTTTGTTGTTAAGGTTAAAGCAGATTTTGTAAAAAATGGTAGCATATTTTGGTGTTTACTTGTGCAATGTAGTATTACTGGTTGCTATTAAATATATACTTAATTTACAAATAAATTATGGGAACAGGTGATTCAGTCGCATCAAAGGTATAAATATTCATATTATAAGCTTAGTTAGAGGGTGACAAAATAATAATTAATATTCATAGTCAGCGCTTTTATATTTAAATCATGCTGCTTGTTTTCCAGCTTATTAAAGTGCTATTTTAATTGTCGTAGTAACCTTAAATTCTAGGCGCTTTTAAGTTAAATTTTCTATTCTCCAAAAGTGATATTTTAGAATAACAATGGTTATAAGCCAGTTTAAGGGGTGTTTGTTATCAAGATAAGAACGTGTAGGTAATAATAAAGTTAAAAAAATTAAAATAAAGTACATTGTTTTACAATTTAACTTTTTTAACACAAAATACAACTAAAGCGAGAAATCTGAAGGAGAAAAACAAAAATTCTTCTCGGAACTGACTTAAAATTAAAAAAAATATATATCTTTTAGATTATGAATAAACAATTATAGCACACACATATTTGACTGTTAGATCCAGTACTTGCAGATGCTGTATAAAAAAATGTTTAAATATCTTAATTCTTATATAGACAAAATTTAATTCTTGTAAAACTTTTTATTCTACGCAAAATGATTTTACGCTTAAGAGTCGAACAGTGTTTAGTAAACAGTTAATTATTGTTTTTATGTCTAATATTTAATATTGCTAAAAAAATTAAAAAAAATAGAAAGAAAAACAATCAAATATAGGCTTTTAGATACACATATAGTTAGAACCATATTTATTTCATTCTGGACGCTATGCCGCCAAGTACACAAAAAATAATAAAGGAAATAAACCCTTTTGCGAACAATGATTTATTGCAGCAAAAAATATTTAACCCGACGACTACGCCACGCGTTACAGGTTTTATGGTACGCCAGAGACGAAAAAGATTATGTTTTTTAAGTACGTCATACGTGTTTTCGCAATATTTTAATTTATTTATCTAAAAAATATGTAATCAGGCTCTGTCAGAGGCTATGTGCTTTCGAAGAGGTTTGTTTATTTTATCATTTTTTGGGTACTTGGCGGCATCGCTTTCAAAATGAAATAAATATGGTCTTAACTATACCTGATAATGTTAAAAAATAATAGGGAGCGGATTTGATATCGTTTAATCTCTTCATTTTATCATTATGTACACAACCATTTACGTGATTTAAATTTTTGATATTTATTAACACATTTTTTTATTATTAATTATTGTTTGTCGTCTGTTTAATATTATGGATGCTATTTATTTATTTTTTTAACTGAAACAAAACAGCGATTGATTTGTTAAATTATCTTTTTCCCATTCTAGTATGCAGATTATTTATACTTACAATTTTTTAAGTAACCCCTTTAATAATCATTAAAAATATATTGTTTTTAATTTGAATAATATTCCAAAACAAAAAATCTCTGGCCAAAAAACCAATGATTAAAAATATGCATTATATTAGTACCAATTAAAACGACAAAAAAGCAAAAAATTGTATAAATGGAGCTAATAAAACAGTTCTTAAGCCTAAATTTTTTGGCAATAATGTTTTTTTATTTCTACTATAATAGGTATAAGTAAAAACCAAAATTTTATAAATATAAAAAATGCGACAGATGGTGGATGGTGGCCCTATGGAAGATTTTTAAGCATGCTAATTGCAAATTCATTAACCGCAATATTTTGCCATGTATAGATTTTAAGTTATACAATATACATTGTGTTATTTTTATATAATAATATTTGCGTTACTAGAAGGTAAAGTTGGTGGTTAAGGTTTTATCCCTAAACCCCCACACAGTGTTGCTCACCAAACCATAATTTAGGGAAAACGTAAAACGTCAAAAAACTTACGGGTTTGAAAGTTTTTACCATTATATTTGCATTAAAGGGTCAAAAAGCAATAAAAAAAACATTCTTGCATTGCAGCCGCCAAATGACTGCCAACTAGAGTTTTACTAGGTAATTAGTGATAAAAATAAATATGAAAAGGAATTATTTCTTGTGTTGTTCAAACACTGTAATAATGATGAACCCATTGTTAGATAGATTTTTAAGATCCTTTGATATTATATTTATGAATGTAGTTATTGTATAAGTATATCCGATATATCGATACATACTAAAAATATGACGAGTCATTACGTCAGGTATGTACATTGTACTTAGATATAAAAATGATGATACAAACATATTGTTTATGTATATATATCGCTACTCGTCTGCCTGTCATTGTATATTATCTAGTTTTCCTCGTTTTTTTATATTATCCGGAGGTCGTATTTCTTTTTTTTTCCTTTGAACATATTATTATTTTCGTTTTTATTTTTAACTACATGTAACTAATAGTTTATAATTTATTTGCTTTCTTTATGTAGCCAATAGTTCATAGTCTGATTTAAATTGATTGATATTATTGATAACCTGACATAATGTAGAAATGAGTAATTAAACTAAATTATGTGCGCTTTTATATACCTTTATCATTAATTGACGAAATAGTAATGTTTTCGATTGGAAAAACGGGACGACACTATCACATGAGTTAAGTTTGGGATCAGATTGCCTTTTAACCCTTGTATCCACATTTTTGGCTAAGGTCACACAAATGCACAGCACAAAAAGCGCGAAAAACGTTGGACCAACCGGTGTTGCCATGGCTAAAAGTCCGTGCGGTTTCGTATTTCGCGATATTTTCGACAAAGCGCACGAAGCGTCCGGCTTACTTTATCGTGTCGCTCGGAGCGCACCACTGAAACGACTGAAAAACGCGACCGCGATTTCAAACAGATGAGAGCTGTGCGCGCGCTTTATCTCTGTGTTCTCTTACCTGAAATTTTGAGTGTGGCTTCTCATCTTAAAAGTGTGTTCTTGGCGCCATCTTTTGGAAAAATAAGCTCAACAGTTTAGGAGCTTTAAGCTAATGTTTTTAGAAAAATAGAAGTCAAAGGATAATATATATATAAATCCCCAAAAGTACATATTTTTTGTGTATACTTTTTAAGATTTAAGTTTCCCATCTTAAAATATGTTTTTGGCGCCACAAGATTAGCCTTATAGTTAACGAGCTTTTTGCAATCATTTTAGCAAAAGTAAAAGTCAAAAAATAATATCCTAATGTATATATTTTGTTTTTGCATATTTAAAAAACCCGACAAATAACACTTAATTGAAAAATGGCGCCCAACTGCGGGGCGAAAAACTATATTTGGTGCTCATTTTTTTTTACTACTGTACCAATGCTTGTCTAAATAATGTAAAAACAGAGTTCAAAACAAACTTCTTAGGATTTCAATAAAGTCTATAAACTAAATATATTATAAAAGTGCTCGCCAAAAAAATCGGGACAAGCAATTTTTTAGCACCATATTTAACTTGTAGTAACTTTGGAAATAAAAAATATTTTAAGCTGCGGATTTCGGTATGTTAAAGCTCATTTCGTCTAGATGACATGGTGCAAAATGATTTTGAAAAATAATCAAATGTTTATGGTATACAGGGTGGTCAATGAACAGATGCAAAATTACAAAAAGTTTGGAGGTGTGTGATTCCGGTAATATTTTTTTCGCATTTAATTATAGGTCATTAGTAAAGTAATATCAATATCTCCAGACGTTTTTGCCAGTTTCTTAATTACAGCCCTTTAGCCCCAGAGACACTACTAAACTAAAAATGTGTCAAAACTTTGCTACCAATATCTTAAAAACGCTGTAACTTAAAAACGGCTTTACCGATTTCGACCAGGTTTTCACATTCTGAAAGCTTATTTTCTAGTTCTTTTTATTACCTTACCACTTTATTGGTATCGGGAAAATTTAATAGACGATAGAACATGAAAAAATAAAAAAGTCTTTATAAACATGTATGTTTTAAAGCTTCGTTCTCGAGATACAGGGTGTTAAAATTTTTGAAAAAAAAATAGTTTTTTATTCATAGCTCAAAAATCCCTTGGCCGATTATCCTTAAACTTGACAGGTTTGTTTCCTATGATAAGAGGTATCATTTGATGTAATGAGATTTACCGTAATTATTGCAGTGGCGCCCCAGAGGGCAATCTAACTAGTAAAGATGGAACAATAATGGTATGCCACTACTTTTTTATAATTTTGTATTTTTTTTAGATTAAGCATTTAAAAATACAACTTTTTTATTTCTTGTTTATATTTCATATCTTGCTTTGTTTTCGAGAAAAATAAAATAAAAACTAATACTTTATGTATTGGCCCTATAGAAAAAATCAAGAAAAATACAACTTTTTGTTTTTAAATGTTTTTTCGTATTTTGCTTCGTTTTCGAAAACACAAAATAATAAAAAAAAATTCCTCTTCTTTAGTGGCCTCCTAAAACATACATTTAATGTATTAATTTTTTTAAAATAATAATTGTTGCTTTACACATACAAATGGATGAAAGTAAATTTAATTTGCATGCATCTGATGGACGAATCTTAGTTTGAGAGAGAGGAATGAAAGGTACCGTGAAGAGAATATGGAAGCAAGGGTTGCGTTTGGTGGGGGTGGTGTTACTGTATGGGGTGGTATCATGAGTAATGGAAGAACGGAAATGGTTATTTTGATAGGTGAGACTATGAATGCGAATAGGTACAAGGATTTGTGTGTGAATAAACCTGTCAAGTTTAAGGAAAATCGGCCAAGGGATTTTTGAGCTATGAATAAAAAACTATTTTTTTTCCAAAACTTTAACACCCTGTATCTCGAGAACAAAGCTTCAAAACATACATGTTTATATAGACTTTTTTATTTTTTTCATGTTCTATCGTCTATTAAATTTTTTCCAATTAAAATCTAAAACACCCTGTATAATGAAAGAGTCAGTTCTGTTTGATTACCCTGTACAGAAAAAAAATCATTAGGTAGTAATTCATTTAAAATTTCCAGATCACATCAAAAAATCCACAAAAGACACATTTTAGGACAATGGATCTGCCTGGTAGCGTATCTGTGGCCAAAAGGCACTAATCGAAAAAGTAAAAAAACCGTCCAGAGGTATTGACCGAAGCTGCATATTGACCAAATCTCAAACCAAACAACAACGTACAGTCCAATTGTCATAGCTTAAAACGAATAATTGCCATATTTTGTGCAATTTTATCTTTACTTTTTGTTTGACCTCTGTATTTTATAGAAATGGCCATTTACCAATAAAGTGGTTAGGTAATAAAAAAGAACTAGAAAATAAGCTTTCAGAATGTGAAAACCTGGTCGAAATCGGTAAAGCCGTTTTTAAGTTACAGCGTTTTAAAGATATTGGTAGCAAAGTTTTGACACATTTTTTGTTTAGTAGTGTCTCTGGGGCTAAAGAGCTGTAATCAAAAACTGGCAAAAACGTCTGGAGATATTGATATTACTTTACTAATGACCTATAATTAAATGCGAAAAAAATATTACCGGAATCACACACCTCTAAACTTTTTGTAATTTTGCATCTGTTCATTGACCACCCTGTATACCATGAACATTTGATTATTTTTCAAAAAATCATTTTGCGCCATGTCATCTAGACGAAATGGGCTTTAGCTAACCGAAATCCGCAGCTTAAAATATTTTTATTGCAAAAGTTACTACAAGTTAAATAATGTGCTAAAAATTGCTTGTCCCGATTTTTTGGCGAGCACTTTAGTTTTTAATCGAAAAACATCATTGACGATAATAATTATAGTAAAAAAGGCGCTCAACTATGGGGCTCAATACAATGCTGGCTGATTATTAACCTATACAGGGTATGTGAAACTTTTCCGACAAACTTTAAGGGATGATTTTTTATAAAAAAATAAGAAAAAAAAACTTTATAGGAACATATGTCCTAAAATTTCTAGTCTCGAAACTACAGGGTGAGTAAAATTTAAGAAATCATAACTTTTATACCAGTTCAGATATTTTTATTAATTTTAAGAGAGGTCTTCCTAGATATAAAAAAAAATAACATATAAAAAAACCAATAATTTTTACCAGTGTCGCCCTTGAGGTAAAAACGATTTTAGAAAAAAAAATTGTACACCACTGGGTTTTTCTAAAATAAAAAATACTCTACCAAATTTCTATTTAGTTTTAAAAAATTTAATCTCCTAATTATTTTTTATTTGATGTACGGTTTTTGAGTAAATAAATACGAAACCTTGTTTCCTACGCAAAAGATTGGTAATACATAAATGTTTAACTTATTATAAATACTCATAACAGAACATTCATACTGCCGTGCTCAATGAAAACACCGTAACCGACAATGCAATTTCTCAATTACGGCCTTTTTAATGAAAAATAAACTATAGCCGGTAGCCCAAAAGCCGTATCTAAATTATAACGGCCGTCGCAACGTTTTGGGCTACCGGCTATAGTTGTAGAATAATATCTTTTATTAGAAAAGGCCGCACTTAAAAATTTGAAAAATTGTCGGTTACGGCGTTTTTATTAAGCACGGTAGCATAATACCAAATAAATGGCGATTTGACCATGCCAAGAAATAATTTTTATTTTTTAACGCAAAAACCATAAATCAAATTAAAAAAGTCGAGAAATATATTGTCTGAAACTTAACAAGAATCCGAAATAATATTTTTTTTTTTTTGGAGGAAAATGCTGTGGCGAACCATTTTTTTTCTAAAAATAATTTTCATTAAAACCCTCACGAACGACACAGATGATTTTTTTTGTACGCTAAAATTCTTTAAATGCTTAGGAGACCTCTATTTTTTTTATCTGAGTTCGTATAAAAGGTATGATAAAAAAAAACGATTATTTTTATTAAATTTTAACACCCTGTAGTTCCGAAAGTATGAATTTTTGGGACATATATGCATATGAAGTTTTTTCTTATTTTTAATAAAGAATCACAGGTGAGATTTAGGCTTCTGGGTAAACCCAAAATTCTGATCCAATTTAGGTAACCCAAAGCCTGAATCCTTGTGGGAGTTTTTGGACACCTTGTTTACGGGGTGATTCATAACCTATACGCATAAACTTAGGAAATAACGTTAAGGACAAACAATGACCGAAAATTAAGTACTAACCTATTCTTTGTTTCAGCAATAGCACGGTAAAATCACTAAAAACTCTAATTGTAATTTTAATCGCGTAAAAATAAGATCAGAACTGAAAGAAGACTGTATCGGTATGACTACTACTTGTATTGTAACTAATGCCAAACATAAACATCACGACTTGTTTATGTTTTTAATAAATAACAAAAAATTCAGCCAAATAATTTTACCAAGCTGTGTAAAAACTGTACTAATTTATTTCTAAAAAAAAAAAAATACTTTACAAATTAATATTTGTTTTCATATTTTTTTTTTTTGTAGTTTATTTAAATTAAAATAGTTAATTATCTTACTTACTAGAAATATTGTACTAACTTATTTTTTCATGTTCAGGGACCGTTTTTAAGGACATACAAAAACTCGAAGATTTGAGTGAAAAAACACAATTTGGTTTTTAAAGAGGACTAAGAACTAGAGAGGCGGTTTCAATACCTTGGTACGCAATTGCCTAGACCAACAAAAGAATGTCTACCTCACTTTTATAGATTATGAGAAAGAGTTTAATAATATCCGGCATGATATAATGATAAAATTACTCCTTAAAGCCAACATCGACCAGAAATAAATCAGAATTATACAAAATCTATACTGGAATCAAAAAGCCGAGATCAGAATAGACCAGAAACAGTACATAAACGAAATCGAAATACGGAAGGGTGTACGCCAAGGCTGCATACTGACTCCCATGTTGTTTAGCTTATACATATGTAGAAAATATTTTTACTAAGGCACTGGAAGATACAGGACTAGGAATTAAAGTGAACGGCGTGCCGATAAGTAATCTACGTTATGCCAACGATACAGTTATTATAACCAATAACATCAAAGATCATCAGCTACTTTAAACAAAATAAACAACATTGGAAAGAGTCATGACCTAAAAATTAAAATAAAAAAGATATATAGTATCATCAGTAGAAACCCTATGAACGGAAAACAAAATAAAAGCAGAGTAAATGAAAATACCAAGGAGATAATGGCAATATTGGTCTCAAGCGTTCTAGTTATGTACCTGTCGCTACTTCTAGCGTACCTAATAACCCCAAACCCCAATTAATTCAAATAGGTTTTTGGTAACTTTTTGCTACAGAAAATAAATAAAACAAACATAAAGAATAGTAATAATACACTAAATTTCTACAAGCTGAAAAGCATATAATAATTAGAAATGACGTTTATATGGCCGCGGCCGGAAAACATCGTACAAATCACAATTAAAATCACAAGATTACCCCAAAGAAGCAGAACACCGAGCTTCGGCCTGCTGGCTCGTTCGTCTTCCCAGAATCCTGCATAAGGAAAAAGAGGAAGAGAAACTATAGAAAGATGTAATTTTTGTGAAATGTAACTATTTGAGTTATAAATAAAGCACTGTATTGAGTTGATGCGAGAAACAACCTATGCGACCAACCTATTGAACGAGTGAAAACCTTTAAATACCTTGGCACAACAATAAATGATCAATGGGATCCACAACACAAAATAAAGTACCGCATAGAAATGGCAAGACTGGCTTTTGTCAAATTTCGACCTCTTCTGTGTAATCAAAACCTAAACTTCGCAGTTCGATACAGAATGCTCAAATGTTACCTATGGTCAATCTAACTTTATGGCATGCAAACATGGACTATGAAAAAAACATCAATCAATAAGCTTGAAGCCTTTGAAATGTGGTCATTGCGAACGATGATGCGCATATCTTGGGTGGTCAAGGTCGTTTTTTTGTAAGAAATATTCCTTCAGTTGCCTCTCGAGACGCCACTGGATTTATTACATGTAATTAAGTTAGTGATAAATTACCCCCTTAATGCCATTAATAATATTGCCAAATTAAAAGAAAATTTGGTAAAGGATAGTTGGGAAAAAATATTATCCAGGATCCAAGATCTCCATAGAAAGTTTTTTTTTAAATAGGTCCAAGAATCAGCCCCTTAAATATTAGCATGTATTTTAGAAACACCCTGTATATCGTTTAAATAATATAGACATATAAAAATTAAAAAAAATCAAAAAAGGACTTTCCACGATTGCCTGTTTTACAACTTCATGGATTCGACTATATGTTAAAAGGGAATTTAATAATAATGTATAAAAGATATTTATAGGCAACCTATTCACCATTTAAAAGAGTATGTTATTTGTCATTAGGTAGTGTAAACAATACAGGGAGTTTCATTTAAAATAAAAGAGATATTAGCATTTGATTACCTGAAAAAATATTTTTGATCACCCTGTACAACATTTCATGTCGATATGACATAAATCCGTATGATATAGCAGACTTTTTCTAATCTTGTAACAAATTTTAAAGTTAAAAGAGTTTATAGTGTTAAAATTAAATTAATTTAATTGCACCTCTCCATTTTGGAAAAACATCAAATATTCCATAAATGAATTAAATTAGACACTTGTCCGACCTCTATATGATCGCCTAATCACTTTTTTAAAAACCCTATGATTATCCAGCTACAGACCGTGTCGAATATAGTGGGCCACCCTGTATTTTAGCAAAATGTTATTTAGGAAATTTATTTAGAATTAGGTTTGTAATTGATAAAAATAATAATACACAATGTTACATTGGACTCCACAACTTGGCTGAAATATCTTAATTAAATAAGAAGGTCAAAAATTGTGTTATATTTTGTTTAAATAGTAAATTTAAAAAATAATCTTCGTGGTTTTATTAGAGATATTTACGTTACTTTATTATAAAATTTAAAATAATTTATTAAACACCAAAATCAGTTTAATGATACTTTTTAACACTCCTTTATGTAATATGTATATGTTTTTAACCGGTAAGTCTATTGAAAAAAATTAATGATATTTTCGTCAAAAATTAAAAACAAAGGTAATGTACTTTAAAAGAAAAAATACGTTTTTAAAGTTTTTATAATCCGTGTATACAAAATCAACATTTTCTCATTTTGAAACTTGTTTTTATTTTTGTTACTTAACCTCTTAGGGCCGTACAATTTGATTTGGGAGGGGTGCAACAGCTTAAAAGGGGTGGACGACGACTAAAAAAAAGGTCTCCAGGTACGTAAACAAAAAGGCTTAGGTATGTTTGCAACAAACAAAAAAAGACTAAGCGCCACCTCCAGCAAACAACACCCATCATTAAGAGGTATATTTTGGGCTCCTGGGCAATTGCTCACATTGCCCCCCTAAGAACGGCTCTGTATTCTCTAGAAAACCCCATTTATGGAGAATCTATATAATAATTACATTATACAGTGCATTTCTTTAATGCCCCCTGCCTTTTATTTCTTAAACGGATCAATTAAAGAATATAAAACATTGGAATATAAAATTGTTGCATAATTATAACCTTAGAATATAAAGTCCCAAAGTTTTAAAGATTTGAATTGATCAGTTCAAAAAAAAAAAAAAATGAAAAAATGCACTGTATATTATAATACAAATTGCTTAACATATATTTACCTAAAAATAACTATATGATGATGTATGATGTTTAAAAAAAAATCAAAATTATAATATTTATTTACTTAATATAATTTGCAGAAACCTTTTTATTTTTCCTTAAGTATGTGTTAGAATTTATTTTAGTGTTATTTAATTATTGTTTTTATAGTAAATATTAAAAAATATATACTAAATTAAATAACAATAAGATCTTAACCAACGATTTTATAAAATTAGTTTTTTAAATGTTTTCTATTTTTTCTTTGTGGATTTTTTTTTATTAAGAACTAAGCAAGTTATAAAAATAAATAATTGGGATAAAAAGCTTTGTTTCTGTCTTCTAGTTTAAATAGAATATTAAAAATTAACGAAAGCTGGTGGGTTACATTTTTTTGTCAGAATAATTTGTTTAGGTTGTTTCGGTGCCGCTCGACACGCCACTCGACTAATTAATACATTTAATTAAATGAGATTTAAGTTATCTCCTTAATGGTCGGGTAGTGGCCTAGCGTGTTAAGGCGTTAGGTCGTTGAGCGCACAACCGACGTGAGTTGGGTCCGAATCCTGCCGGCATCGCGCCGGCGGCCAAGGTTAGAAATTTAGTAGTTAGCTCAACAACAGACAAACAAAATGTAAAATGTATCGATGCTAATAGCCAGCAAGGACCTAGGCACCGGAACACACTTTGCCGTGTCCTGCGCAACCGTAGACATACGGACCCTACTCAATTGGTAGGTTTAGTAGTGCCCCCTGGGTGGGGACGAGGTCTTAAGTTGTCGCTCATAGGACCGTAGTTCGGAACCCCCGTTAAGCTGTAGATTCCGTCTTGCGGACATCACCCAGACGTAAAGAGACAAACAATTATCCGAGCAGCTTCAGTGCCTGGGTTATCCCGGCCCTATTCTAAGGTCCCTCAGGCAGTAAATGGTAATACAAAATTTTATTTAAACTGCTTAAGGGATATTTAAGTTATTAATAGACAACAGATTTTTTCAAAAACTTTATATGTATCTTGCAAAGAACAGACCATGTCTAAATTAACTTTTTTATATAAAATTAGCCTAGAGACAAGCTGTTAAAATTTATTACCGTAGTTAGGAAACACCCTGTATAATACTAACTAAAGCTCACTTAAAAAATTAGGGTTTATGTAAAATTTTTATGGCTTTTATATAGCTCTAAGTTTTCTATTAAGGCAGCCTCTTTTCCAATACTAATACTAGTACGTAATAGGCATTTTGAAATATTGCACGAGAATTTGCTGTCACCTCCGATCGAACAGCAGTTAACACTCGACCTTCTTTGGACAAGGCGTAAATGAAGACGCGTATAGTGCGTGCGACGCCAGGGGCGGTCATAGGGGGGCATGGGGGCCATACCCCCCCACGCATTGGATGCGACATCCTTTCTATTTTATTGTGTTTCATACATGTCTAATGGCAAATATGGGCATTTATTGAGGGTCCCCCAAGGTTGGTCCAAGGGGTGAGGCTGATGATGAAATTGAAGAGTGAGGACCTTCTCAAATACGTGGGAAGGAGATTTTGTGTAATTTTATAAAAAAGAATGAAAGGTGAAAACAATAAAAGAGGTTAGAGGACCTTTTTTCTTTTTTTTTTTGCTTTTCAAAAATTTTAACTTCCTTTAATAAATTTTGTTTTTGCCACCTCACACACTTCTCCTCGGCCCATGGCCCCCCTCAGAAAGTCGATATGACCGCCCCTGTGCGACGCGACGCTGCACCTACTCATACACTCCCAGCAAACACTATTTGCCGGCAATGTACATTTTTCATATTGGCATTGATGGTAAAGCATTGGCAATTGGTAGCAATATTATGCCAACATCTTATACGCATTAAAAACTCAACCCTAAATAAACACTTAATTGACAATAAATATTACATGCAGGCGAATTGCCGGCAAGCATGCAAAAATGGCGGCATACCAATCCTGATTAAATAAAACACGCGTCAAATAAATATTGGATTTTTGAAGGCAAACCTTCAACGCATATTCATACTTTTTAAACCATATTATTAACATTGGTATTTAACTAACATTAAAGCAATTTTTTTGATCGGTTTTATTTATAATGGCAGCTAAACAACAATATTTTATGTTTTTTTTACATAATTTAAAGGAAATGGCCTTTTCATAACATTTTATTGTTAAAAATCATGCAAATAAAAATTAGGTCGAACAAAATATTTATTATGTATTTTGGAGCGAATAAAAATAAAATGATGGTCTTTTTTAAAGAAAAGAGTTTTTTAATAGACATAATTAAATGTATTCATTACCTAATAAGTGTGTGTTGTGTGATTAATTGGTGATGGCTAGTCGAGAAGGCAAGATATTCAAGTAGACTGTTAGGAGCTGTAAACATTTTGTTTAAAACTTTATTAAAAGTTTTAAAGACGTGTTAATAAAAAATATTATATATATTTAATAGTTTTTTTGACATACCGATAGATGGCGTAATGGACAATAAACTACTACGTTTCTACAATATCTTCGCTTTTTATCGTCTAAACCCATTAGACAAAAATAATTCGAGAGCGGTCTGCGGTAGGTGATCTCACTTAGCTTTGAAAGAAATATCTTCGGCTAGTGTAAAAATCTGCATCTCCAAGTTGGACAGTGTTCCGAGAGATGGTACTTTGCATTGCAAGGAAATTGCATGCAGTAAGAAGTTTTTTCCTATTTTAATTTTCAAATAAAATATCGCATCATTTTAGCTTTTCAAAAAAGTATATGCGACAATTTTCGTCAATATGAAATGTACAACGCCGGCAAAAAATGTTATATGGGCTGTTTCTCGACTTCCGTAAATTGTGGTTAATAATTTTATTTCATAGTAGATATACTATACGTGCTATGACGCGTCTCGTGTAAATTTGAGCCTTGGCCTAAAGTAGGCACTAGTTGTGTCATTTCTATCGCTACAAAACACCGCAAAATCATTTAAATCCAAGTTCACTGTCTAGAATGCCATCACTTTTAAATATAGTATTTGTAACATTCACGGTTATAAATTAAGCAATATTTTCCTGGCATTTTGGCTGCTGAATAGCAGTCTACGAGTTACGCAAATAGGTGTTGACATATCGGCCAGTAAAGCAACAACAAAAGATGTATGTGACTAATCCGGTATTTACCTTATAATGTTTCTTTTTCTAACACTGCCTATGTGTTAAGTTATTTAGCTGAACCGGTTTAATTATTAACTTTATAGTTGTTATGATAATCTTTTAGGTCTCTACTTTCAACGTCCTAATCTTCGTTCATGCTAGAATGTTGTTATGTTTTACAAGAAGCAGTGACTTATCAAGAGTTTGGACCGCCCTAGTCTAATCAAGACGCGCCCCGTCAGTTGGTATTTGGTGTATTCCTTTTATGCTCCAGAACCGCCCGGAACGACACCATGAGTGTTCCATTTGCAATTTTTTGACATTTTTCTTGGTATAGAACCGTTCTTGATATTATTGACAGTTCAGAGAACGGTTCTACAAGGTAAAAAGGAATACACTAATTGTATGAAAGGATCAAATTTAGATATAAGCTCAATATCAAAAAATTTCCATTTAGTGCAGATTAAACAATTTAACATATTTAATAACATACGTACAGTGTGTTTTGCAGACTACAGTAAAAAGCAAAAGCACGTGAAATTTGTTTGTTGTTTTCAATATTGCGCCCAACAGTCATTTTGGAGTTTTTATCTGTCAATTTTACTCTAAAACATAGCATGAATGTATAAATGCATATCCCAAAGTTTTAATTTTTGAACTGGATCCGTTCAAAAAATAAGGTGGGGGGATATAAAAGAAATGCACTGTATAAAAATATAACGTCAATGTGACGTCATTTGCCTAAATTTGGGGACGTCAATTTGCGCCATTTTAGAGACGTCATTATGACGTCATTAAAGGGACGTCTTTTGTCTGTGACTTAAGGAGGTTATTTTAACGTCATTTTATCGTCATTTTATGACGTCTTTGCTGACCAAAAATGACTAAAAAGAGACGTCAATATGACGTCAGCTTGCTGCTTGGGCACTTCCGTTTTTAAAAAGTGACCACAACAAACTAAAAATAGCTACTTAAAATAGTCCTCAACCCTATACGATTTTAGCTTACATAAAAATTTAAAAACCTTAGCTCTAAACAGTCTTAAATCTCTTAAGCTTTTATTATCAGATGGTAAATGATTATAAAACTTTACCGAGTTCAATTGGACGCTCCGTTCACTAAGTGCAAGAGATTGTGTGGGTATGCTGTACTCGCATTTTTACGGGTATTATACCGGGTGCCCACAAAATTACTTACAAGCCTGCCATTTTCTTGAGAAGTGTTACACGATTTTGTTAGGATGTATAGTTGGATGGATGCAGATTTCTTATGTTTTAGTTTTTATGTGCCATATACGGTTTAACCGGAAGTGCTCTTAAATTTGCAATTTTAAATGGAATACCCTATATATTTTTCTAAAAATCAATTCTACAGGCAATTCCAAGAAAAAAGATATTTTACATGTTATACCTATCTTAATTAGTTTTTGAGAAAATGACGTTCAAATATGTCATGTTAACCGCCATTTTTATACATTTAGTAAAAAACAAATTGATGCTAGAAATAGTGCTAATTCGATTTATTCGATATTTAATAAACACTATATTCTTTTGTCGTAAAAATACAATTTTCGGTTTTACTGGAAGTGCCACAGAAAATGACTTTTAGCAGTAAAGAACTTCAATAATTTAAATCGAAACATTTATCTTAAGCACCTAATTTAAACTAAACACTTAATTCTTAATATTTGTTGTTATTTATATCCTATCCTTAAACCTAATAGTTTTTTGATATATTAATGATAAAACGCTAGGACGCTTTGGAAATAGCGGATAAAATATAGTTTTTAAAGTTTCACTATCAAAAACTATTAGGTCTAGACATATGATATAATTAATAAAAAAATATTAAAAAACTGATTGTAATTTTAAATCTCAGGCTTAAGGTAGTGGTTTTCATTTGAATTATGAACGTTCTTTATTACCGATTTCTCAATTTCTCAGGCACTTCCGGTAAAACCGGAAATTGTATTTTGACGGTAATAGGATATAAGGTTTATTAAATATCCCATATAACATTTTTTGCCGGCGTTGTACATTTAATTTACTGGCATTGCCAACACTCTTTAATGGCAAGGCATTGGCAAAAAGGTATCAAAAAGACGCGAAAGTGGGAAATTGGCCGTTATTAGGCCAAGTGTTGCAGATAAAGTGATGGCATCCGTCATTAATAAGTTATTGGCAAAAAATGCGTTTAAGATGGTGGCATTCATCATTAATAAGTTATTGGCAAAAAGATAACAAAAGACACGAAAGTGGGCAAATGCAGATACTCCCAAGCAGCAAGCTGACGTCTTATTGACGAAAATTGTCGCATATACTTTTTTAAAAGCTAAAATGATGCGATATTTTATTTGAAAATTAGAATAGGAAAAACTCCTTACTGCATGCAATTTCCTTGCAATGCAAAGTACCATCTCTCGAAACACTGTCCAACTTGGAGATGCAGATTTTTACACTAGCCGAAGATATTTCTTTTAAAGCTAAGTGAGATCACCAACCGCAGACCGCTCTCGAATTATTTTTGTCTAATGGGTACGGTTTAGACGATAAAACGCGAAGATATTGCAGAAACGTAGTAGTTTATTGTCCATTACGCCATCTATCGGTATGTCAAAAAACTATTAAATATATATAATATTTTTTATTAACATGTCTTTAAAACTTTTAATAAAGTTTTAAACAAAATGTTTACAGCTCCTAACAGTCTACTTGCATATCTTGACTTCTCGACTAGCCATCACCAATTAATCACACAACACACACTTATTAGGTAATGAATACATTTAATTATGTCTATTAAATAACTCTTTTCTTTAAAAAGAAACTAAAAAGCTAGAAAACCACGTAGAAAACAAATGCACAAAGCGGTTACCTTCGGTCGAAATTAACGTAGCTAATTTTACCATCATTTTATTTTTATTCGCTCCAAAATACATAATAAACATTTTGTTTGGCCTAATTTTTATTTGCATGATTTTTAACAATCCTTTAAATTATGCAAAAAAACATAAAATAATGTTGTTTAGCTGCAATTATAAATAAAACAAATCAAAAAAATTGCTTTAATGTTAGTTAAGTACCAATGTTAATAATATGGTTTAAAAAGTATGAATATGCGTTGAAGGTTTGCCTTCAAAAATCCAATATTTATTTGCCTGCAACAAAAACGCGTGCTTTATTTAATCAGGATTGGTATGCTGCCATTTTTGTATGCTTGCCGGCAATTCGCCTGCATGTAAAATTTATTGGCAATTAAGTGTTTATTTAGGGTTGACTTTTTAATGCGTATAAGATGTTGGCATAATATTGCCACCAATTGCCAATGCTTTACCATCAATGCCAATATGACAAATGTACATTGCCGGCAAATAGTGTTTGCTGGTGTAACAAATCGATAAACATAGCGGTTAATGACATGACATTTTCAAAAGCCATTTACTCAAAAAACTAATTAGGATAGGTAGAACATGTGGTACAGGTATTTATTTGAATTGCCTGTAAAATTGATTTTTAGAAAAATATTTAGGGTTTCATTTAAAATAGCAAAGTTGGGAACACTTCCGGTTAAAGCGAATGTAGCACATAAAATCTGAATTATCAGAAATCTGCATCCTATCCAACCATATATTCGACCAAAATTTCAAATTTGTTTACCACTTTTCAAAGAAATAACAGGCTCTTAGTAATCTCGTAGGCACCTGGTATACATGATTAGGTTAAAGGCTTGAAAATTTCCTCTCTTTTTCCTAAAGAAAACTACACATTCATGCATATAAATGCTGGTACTGTTCGTATACCAGGTAACAAACGAGATCACTTTCTGGCTGCCATTTTTGTATTTTATTATCGATACTGATAAAACTTAGTAGGGTTGTTAGACTAACAAAAAGTCATTTGTTTCACTAGATATGACTGGAACTTTTGATTTTTAAGTGGAACACCCTGTATATTTTTTGTTTTCCGGATTCTCCAGATCGTTTTTAGTCGGAATACAATATTTTTAAAACAAATTTTGGTCAAAAATTTGCTATTACTACAAATGCTCAGGCTTGCAAAAAATATAATGAAGAGAAGTGGCCTCAGTATGCTACCCTGAGAGACCCCCGCTGTATCTTTGACTGATCCGAGTAGACAATACCACGACTTGGGTCCCGCAGGACAACACGCGCCTACCCCCCAGATAAGTTCTTATCCATAATAATACATTGCCTCTGATACCGTATTTGTATAACTTATCCATAAGAAAGTTGGTGGTAAAGGCAATCGAAGGCCTTAGAGAGATCTAGAAATAGGCCTAGTGCCATCTCACCGCTCTTCAAAGCCCCAAGAACCCCCCAAGAAGAATAAATTATTCTTCTAAAAAACGTCATAAATTCTATTGTTGAAAGCTATTTACTTTTCAATAAGAATATTTTTGTGTATTATACATAGGCGAAGACGTTGTTTTGTTGCTCTTCTATGTTTTGCCTCAAAAACTTAATCGGTTTTCTGAAAAGTTTTGCATCGTGTTCTTTAAATAATTTTTATAATTTTGAAATAAATGCAATGAAAAATACAAGATGAATTAGTCTACAATTTGTGCCAAGTGTTTTGTTGATTGTCATCATAGATTCCGTAAAAAATCTATCATGATGCAAAAAATGTAAAGTCGGATTTGTTATGCCTACAGTTTAAGTGTTAATATTCAAGAACCAATATAATTAAAATTACGCGAAACGTTAGCTGGTAACTACTCTTTGTATTTTTTAGGTTGTTAATCTGTGATGTCTAATATTTTGTCTGAAATTTAATGCCTTGTTTTCAAAAGTGTTTTTGCTTCTAGCTGAGACACAAACCCAAAATCGTATATTTCTGTAAAAATGGTAAATATTTTTGACACTTTTGATCTAGATACCTTGTTTTATCAGCTGATTTACCGAATTGCAAGACTGCTGCTCCTTTTATTTGAATTTCCTATACCCTTCTCCAGTGCGAAAATCAAAATTCTGGCGCATTCGCCGAAGGTTAAATATTTATAAAATATTGCTTTGCTTTGCACAAGAGTACCTTCGTTACATTGTCAAGAATCTAACTACATAGGAACCTAACTACGGTACGAAACTTCAAAAATTGATTCTTTACGTCGTTTTATAAAAATAGTTATTTATTATACAAGGAAAGAAAGTTCTAGATTTTAGCTCGAGGTTTTGTTGACCAAAAACCAAGAGCTAAAATCTACAATTTTTTCCATGTATATTACACTTATTTTTTCTGTGATGGAAAAACGACGCTTTATTATTATAAAAATATAATATTAAAGTCAGAAAATTAATTATGTAAAATCTGAAGTTTCAAACTGGTCGACTGATATATTTTAAATACAATTAGACCTTGCATTACTATGGAAACCCTTAAGAAAATTATTTAGTATCTGTTAAGGTACTCGCACATACGTCGGCATCGGACGGTACGAAACGGAAAAAAATACTCTTAATGAAATTAAATGAAGACTCGCACATATATGCGGACGGTACGCATCGGATTTAAAAATGCCGCGAGAATATAGTAATTAAATTAAAATCCGGACGATACCGATACCGCTACGTTCCAGAGTACTTCGTCTCATGGACAAAAAAACATCTTTATGTAGTAATATCTCCAAGAAGTATTGTTTTAAAGACCATAATCCAATAGTCACGAAACTATATTAATTTTCTTATTATTTAAAATTCTTGCTACTTATTTCAACAAATATGTTAAGCTGCGGCACCATGCGCGGCGCGCCGATTATTATTTTTATTTTTATAGCAATTTTAGTCAGTTCTGTATTGTCTGTATTGCATCTGTATTGCAAGATAAACGCTGCTAACAAAGTTTAGGTATAGGTATTGTGTACCAAGATACGTAAAAAATTTGTATAGAAATTTTTAAAACTTTAGGGCATTTGCATTGAATAATAATAAATATTAGTATCCGACCGAAATTTTGGTTTCGGCCGAAACTTTTACCGAAACCGAAACCATATAATTTTATACGTGACCACGTAAGTTTCGGTTTTGGCAACTGCCGAAATTTCGGTTTCGGTTCGCTGAAACCGAAACTCACGTGGTAAGGTATAAAATATTATAGAGGGTGGCTTATCGAAAACTGTCCAGCAAGGTTTGGGCCCTTAAAAAAAAATAATAAAAACGCTCGGACCCGTCAACTTTAATTTTAGGGGAAAACATTTTTTGCCACTTTTACCCCCTGTACTGCAACCGTCTAGAAGGTGTGGGACTCACCCCCAAAATTTTAAATAGAAAAAGGGATTGAGTGATATCTTATTTTGAAGGTCTCTTGAGCCTGATTACAACTGCCAAGTTTGACGCTGAAATGATTTCTGTTCATATGAGCTTGTCAAAATTTGTTTTTTTATAATGTTAAATTACCTGTAAGAGCAAGCTTGTTTAAACTAAGAGGATATAATAAGGGTCAAACGATCTTCAAAATTACATATCAATAAATCTCTTGGCGAGGTGTGATTCACCCTTAAATTTTAAGGGTGAGTCCCACCCTCGATTAATATCTCATTTTGAAGATCGTTTAATCCTTATCAAATCCCCTTAGTTTAAAGTACCTTGATCTTACAGATAATTTAATATTATACATTAAAAAATTAAAATTAAAATTTTGACAAGCGACAACGGAAATAATAGCAGAGACTTCAAACTTGGCAGTTGTAATCAGGGTCAAGAGACCTTCAAGATAGGGTTTCACCCGACCCATCTTTCCATTTAGGATTTCGGGGTGAGTCTCACCCCTGCTAGAGGGTTGCAGTTTAGGGGTGAAAGTGGCAAAAAAATGTTTCCCCAAAATCAAAAATTGCCGGTCCGAGCGTTTTTATTTTTTTTTAAAAATAGGCCCCAAACCTTGCTGGACTGTTTTCGATGGACCCTGTATATTGCATTAATTAGGGGCACGACAATTTCCAGGAATTACTTAAGTTTATAAAATAACTTCTCATCAATTTGTTTTTTGTGAAATGGTAATGTCTTGGGTTATAAAATTACATAAAATATGTATTTAAAACACATCTTCTTTATCTTGCATGATACAGCTGCTATTAAATTTGCCCCAGAATTTTGCTACCTACCCTCAATTGCTATATGGGCATTATCACATTTACCCCTACTTAAAAATTCTTATTCTTTCCGGATGGTGCGTAATTCTGTTAAAAAGAAACAGGTCCCCAATATTCTGAGAAAAAATTCAACTTAGCTAGTTAATTAAGAAAGGAAACATTAGTTTTATTACTAAAGTTCATAACTTTTGATACAATTGTCCGACCTCGTTAAAATAAAAATCACTAGAAAAATCATATTTTGCTCCTTCATTACTAGTGCCCCGGTCTCCAAGCTATGTACACTTTAACAAAATTAGACATGATTATTACATTTTGCCCAGAGACAACAATGAGACGAGTTACTGGTCCTGGAAATTTGTCCATTGCGTTTTATTTTTCTCTGGTTTAATGCAAGTTCCTATAACTATGTCTTTTTCATTTATCATGGATTTATCATTTATCTTAGACGGTGCAATCCATGATAGACAGGGTTGGATGGGCTCGAACAAAGCCGGCCCTGGCAATATTTTTTTATTCGGCCCTCATTTGGACACAAAAATTTCACAGTAAAGAAAACGAAGTCACCTATTTTTAATATTTTAATATTATTAATATTATATGTTTCACAAATAATGACAAATTAAAAAAGTAAAAATCGTACAAAATTTTAATATATAACAGTAGGTACGCTAGTTATTATTCATAGCTTAATGATTTTTTTAATAATGAACTCGAAGCTGCAATTTTATTTATGATCTCAAATTCATAATTCGGGGAAGTCCCGCTCGGCGG
This sequence comes from Listronotus bonariensis, assembly GCA_014170235.1. NCBI lineage: Eukaryota > Metazoa > Arthropoda > Insecta > Coleoptera > Curculionidae > Listronotus > Listronotus bonariensis. The sequence goes on along the minus strand of JACEGR010001125.1, from coordinate 97,935 downwards.
CTCGAAATACTCGAAAAGCAATAATGCCAACTGTCGCGTATATTCTGTTACACAAGCCAACGAGTAACGCAGAAGCCCGGTCTGGATCCGACATAAAGATTTTTTAAATTTTATTGTTTAATGTCTTAAAAGTTTGTCAAATATTTAAAAATAAATATTATTAAGGGGCTTCCATACGCCTGCGGAAAACATCTTTATAACTCTATAGAACAACAAATGGGCAGGCAATTTAAAATTCAAGTTGTAAGCAAACCTGGGGCAACATTCCGTCAGATTGTAAAGGAGATGGATTGTTATGTGACTGATTACTCTGGTGAGGATTTTGTTATTGTCCTTGCCGGTAGAATGGACAGAGGTGATTGGCGTAGGAATATATGTCTATTAGCAAATAAGTGTTTTCATACTAATTTAATTGTTTGTACAATTCCAGCAAGGTATGGTCGATACGACCACGAAACGACCATTACTAATAGCAAGATAGAAACTATAACATCTACCTTGTCTCAGTTTTGTAATAATATTAGGCTTTTATCGATTCATAATACCTTTGGTAGGCATTGCTATAAAAAACATACACCATATTTAAATAGATTAGGACGGCATAAATTAGCTTGTGCGCTTAAAACTTCTGTACAAGATTTTAAAATAAATATTAAATGTAATCTAATTGAACTTACAAAAAATGTTAGAGTAAGTGATGTTGGTAGTAGTGAGGACACTTCCATTGCCGAAAAAATGACACACACACTGAAGATAGTATTAATGTCCAACATGATGAAAATTTTCTTCGAGACAAAAGCAACCAAAAAAGTCCTTGAACTCTGCTATCAACTTTGCGCTCTTAAATGTGCAATCCGTACGGAACAAGACTGATGAACTATTGGTATTTTTGGAAAGTTAACAGTTTCCTGATGTAGTTCTTTTAACCGAGCATTGGCTGAAGGAGAGTGAGCCTGTGTTTTTAGACGGATATTCAGAAGTAAGTCGATTTAATCGAAAACAGTTTTGTCATGGTGGTACTCTTATTTTAGCTAAAAGTGATGTCTTAAAAAGTTTACAACTTGTTGAAATCAAAAAATTTAACCATTTATTAGTAGAAAAAGATTTTGAGTTTTCTCTTGTTCACTGTAAACTAAATAATTTGTATATTGTTTGTATTTATAGAGCGCCGATCGGCAATGTTAATGAATTTATTATTAGGTTAGAGATTCTTATGAATGAGTTGCCCATACATTCTAATATAATAATTACTGGGGACTTAAATATTAATTTTAATGACACTACTTCTCATGATACTAAATTACTGCGTGAGGTGCTGCAGTCTTTTAATATGGTTATGCACGTGACCACTCCAACACGTATTTCACAGCACAGCTCTTCTTTAATTGATTATTTCTGCTCCAATATTGATCATTCTAATATATGTTCTAGAGTTGTGAATGCAGGATTGTCTGACCATGAGGCAATTTTGTCTAAAGTTTTAATTAAACATAAAATGGAGCAAAATAAAAATAAATTTAGGTATGGTAGAATTTACAGTAGGATAAATTATAGTAGGTTTCATGAAGTGGCTTTGGCGACTAACTGGGAATGCCCAAATACTAATTGCAATGATCAATTTTTATACCTGTATGACCTGTTGCTCAAGAACTTTGAATTATGCTTTCCGATCAAAAAATTAAAGAATAAAATTAAACGTAAGCCTTGGCTTACTAAAGGCCTTAAAGTTTCTTCAAAAAATCTAAGATCTCTTCATTATATTCGAAAATACACAACAAGTGCAAGTTTTTGTCATACTTTGCTCGATATCGTACTTTATATAGAAAACTTATTCTTACAGCAAAGATGATGCATTATCGAACAAGATTGTCTGAAGCAAGAAACAAGCAGAGAGAGAGCTGGGCGATAGTTAATAACCTTAGAGGAAAAAGTCAGGGGCATCGTGTTGAGCCTGATATACTTCCTGATACTTTAAATACATTTTACTGCTCTGTGGCTGCTAACTTGATGAGCCATGTAAAACCAACAAGGGATGCAATGGATTTTATGAATGGTGTTTCAGTCTCCAACTCGTGTTACTTTGATCCAACAAGTATAAAGGAGATAAAGGACATTCTTCATGGTTTTAAAAAGCAAAAATCTTGTGGCATTGACAATTTATCTGCCAAACTTCTGTTGAATCTACCAGACTGTACCTTTGCTGCCTTGGCTGGCGCGATTAACAACTCTATGGAAGTGGGAGTGTTTCCAACTTGCCTGAAGACTGCCTTAGTTATCCCCCTTTATAAGGGCGGTGATATTGATGTGGAATCCAATTTTCGTCCTATTTCCATGTTATCTACACTTTCTAAAGTAATCGAGAAAATAATTTTTAAAAGACTTATTGCTTTTCTTAAAAAGTATAAAATTTTATCTAAAGACCAATTTGGGTTCACAGACGATAAAGGCACTCATGATGCAATTTTTTCTTTGCTTCAGGAACTTTATTTGGGAATTAATGAGAGAGAGGCCGCTGCGGCAGTGTTTTGTGACCTGTCAAAAACTTTTGACTGTGTTAGTCACGGGATTCTGCTGCGGAAGCTAGAGCGTTATGGTTTGAGAGACAATGTTTTGGAATGGTTTAGATCATATTTGAGCAATCGGGAGCAGATAGTGAGGGTCGCGGGAGGAACTTCCAGCAGGATGCTGATTTCTTCCGGCGTGCCTCAGGGGTCTGTTCTGGGTCCACTCCTTTTCTGCTCTATTTTAATGATATAACAAAAACTAATATAAGTGGCTCATTAACTTTGTTTGCCGATGATACCTCTATATTTTGGCATGACACAGACACAGAGAGACTGCAAAAATCGATTTCCAATGATATTAAGATCATTAAAGAGTGGTGCGACTGTAACTTTCTCTCATTTAATATATCTAAAACAAACGTTTTACACTTTAACTGCACTTTGAGTGATGTTTATTTGGGTGATCAGCTAATAGAGAGTAGGACTAGCACAAAGTTTTTGGGTATTACGTTAGATAATAATCTAAAGTTTGAGAGCCATATTGAGAATTTGGCAGGGAGGCTAACCAGGGGTTGCTATGCCATTCGCATGACTTTTAGGGAACTGGGGTTATCGGTTTCTAAGCAGGTATATTTTGCTCTTGTGGAGTCTCATTTAAGGTATGGTTTGCCCTTTTGGGGTAGTTGCTCTAAAACTCTCTTTACTTCAATATTTTTAATACAAAAGAGGGCTGTTAGATACATGTGCAATGCTAGTCCTAGAGAGTCATGCAAGCCACTTTTTAGCAGACATAAAATATTAACTTTACCATGTTTGTATATTCTGGAGTCTGTTTGTTTAGTTTTTAAAAGACGGGAAGAATATAGAAGAGAGGAGACGCCATATAACACTAGAAACTGTCATAATCTGGTGTTACCAATACTCTCTAGTACATTGGTGCGCAATTCTCTTCTGTACAATTCCAAAAAAGTGTTCAATCACTTACCTTTTTATCTCTACCAAATTATAAAAATTTAGGAACCAACTTAAAAACCTACTGTTGGGCAAGATTTATTATGATGTAAGTGAATATTTTTCTGACAGTTTTGAATTTTAAAGTGTTTGTGTATTTTTGTATATATTTTTTTTGTATGTATTTAGAATATTTTTTTTTGTGTGATTCTTAAAAGTTTATGAATTATGTGTTTTTGTGTGTTTTACTTGTAAATATTTTAATTATTATATATTTTTTTCTTCTTTTGTCAACAAGAACTATTTATTTTCTTAGGACAATAAAGAATATTTTGAATTTGAATTTTGAATTTGAATTTGAAAAATGATCAAAAAAGGGCTTTTCTGGATAGATGAGATCTAAGAATCTAAAAGGTTTTTTGATATGGGGTTTTGAAATATCTGTTCAGAAAGGACAAAACTAGACTTCTGTAGTTTTATTTTTTTTTATTAGGCCTAAAATCATATAAAAAACAATGCCCAAACATTCAGAAAATTAAGGTTATTTTCAAGGCTATATTTTAGCTGTTTAGAATTAACATTTCAAAAATTAATTCTACAGATGTCTAGATTAATCCATTAACTAACAATTTTATAAAAAATATATTAAAAAAGCGCTAGTTTCTTAGATCTCATCTATCCAGAAAAGGATTTCAACGCAGTTTTTATCGGCTGAATTCTAATATCGTTGATTGATTGATAGTCGATATTGTTAATTGATAATGGGTAATCGATCGTACTAAACGTCAGCCCGATCTGTACTATTTTGAACCATTCTGTACTGTTTTTGAAATTTCCTTGGCTGAATTGGATGTACGCTCTTAATCTGAAATAGATAAGTTGGGCCTGCGGCCCGACTGGCCCTAGCATTATACCGGCCCACCGGGCATTTGCCCGGTTGCCCGGTCGTCCCATCCAACCCTGATGATAGAACAAATACAAAAGGTAGGATCTTGCGCATGACGTTTATCACGTGACCACCGTCTCTGACGTAGTAAGAACTAAATTTGTAAACAAAGTTGAAACCTTGCGTTTGTTTTCGCGTTTTTAACAGTTTGTTTACCGTTTTACTTTGCTTTTTGGCTTTAAAACCAGTTAAGTATAGGATAAAAGTGCTTTAAACAGTGGTTTATTACGTAACTTCCGTTTATGCACATATTAACATTTTAAGCAAGTTAACATCAAATAATATATTCTTATATATTTCCCTATACTCACAAGCATTGCAGGCCCTCTTAGGACCTAAATTTAAATATTGCGCCAAAAAAGTCACATTGCTACGTCATACGCAAAGCGAACCAATTTGAAATCGCTGTTGATCCTACCTTTTTGTATTCTTTGTATCATGGTGCAACCATCGCCTTTTCATGGTTGCCAAGTTGTTTACAATTTCTGCATGTCAACTTTTATGTCTTTCTTTGGCTAATACCTAATTATAACTATATACCAAGAATCGAATATTTTTAACTTGACATCGCCGCCACAGGTAGTCACGCCGAAATGTGTTTGATATTTTTTAATGGTCGATTTGTTTGGACAGTTTGTTTACATTTTTTTGTGATTTATTGTGTGTTTCGTGGTTTTTTTACCTTTAATTGGACTTTGAATATTGACTTTTATTAGTGATCACAATGTATATATTAAATTTGTGCTTTTTAACAGACAAATTAAGGTAATAATGACAGGGTTTTCTGTAAAAACAAAATCTTTTTGAAAAACAAATAAATGACATTTTTTATTAGATGTGTGTAATTATTGAACTAAACCCCAATATTTTAAATTAATAAGAAACAAAAAGAACTACTTAGGCAAACGGCACAGCTATATAATTTGAATTTGGCAGGCAAACCATAAAGTCGACTCACGCGCCATCTGCGTTTACCCTTCTTGAACAGACAAAGAAGGCCCAGCAGTTAACTCTCTCTCGGATAATTTATTTACATTCAGTTGCTTGTCTCATTGTTGTCTCTGCATTTGTCCCTTTTACGGGGCAATTGTAATAATCAGACATGGTACATAGTTTGAGCCTCATGATTATGAAAATTTGCTGCCACCAAAAGATATGATTAATTTAACTTTGTAAGGATGAGTTTAACCCGATGGGTAACGACTCATGAGTCACAGGTAAAAACTCTAAAATGGGAAAAGACCTTGCCTGTAGTATCAATAGTAAGATTTTAGTCATAATCAGTTTTTACAAAAATTACTTATAAAGGTTCAAAACAACAATAGTATATTACATTACAAGTGTGGAAAATGACTAATTTCACACGAGTGGGAATAAAGTTTGTCTTTACAGAAAAAATAAAAAACAATTGAGAACTTTGCAACACTAGGGTGATATGTACTTTTCCTTACTGCTATATTATACTGTTTTGACCATATTTTGACATCGAAAATCACCGACCTAGAAGCATTATATAACTTTTATCATTTTGGAATTTAAAAAGGCACTCACTTAATAAAGATTGTATGGTTTGGTTAGGTAATAACGGTAATAGTTTAATACGGTTTTCTGCTATTTTAAGGGTTTTTAAAAATTATTGATACTTACATATTTTAGACACTCTTCTAAATAAAACGTAAATGGCGCATATCCAAAATATTCCCTTTTAAAAAAATACCAGTAAACAAACTTACGAGACTGGGAAGTGAAAAGGGGTGCTGGGTGGGGTAAAATTGGTAAAACGAGTTAATGAAACTGAACATCACATGTAAAATTAAGTAAAAATTACATTTTTTCTCATATTTTTGAGAAAAAATATAAAAAATATGAAAATTGTAAATGCATAACCTAAAGTCCTAAAAGTCAGAAAAAAACGACGTCAGTTATACCATGCAAAATATGGAAAGCATTTGGCAACGTCGGAAGGGTCTGATTCTATTTATGAATGGATAAAAGAAACTGGATTCATAAAGTGTGTATTAGCCTCAGGTTTAATTAAGGGATTAAAAAAAGATTTAACCAGTTGTTTGAGTACACGAAGACAGAGAGAAAGGAATTTGATCTATAGGAGTTTTTCTCTGGCGCTTTAGGTCGAACGGTCAAGCGCTAATTTGGGTTCTACTGTTTAAGGTAAGTAAAAGTTTTTTTACTTACCTTACTTACTTACTCACTACAATAAATATGTCACTGGCATAACCAATAGCAGTTTTTAGAATTGTATCATAATATATATCACACGAGTGTTGTAAAGTACTTTGCAACATTAGTGTGATATAACGCATTTTCTATGCATGAAACCAGTGTGCTATTTGCTATTTTCACAAGTGGTCATGGGAAAAGAACTGTATAATTAAGATAATCGATATTATAGTAATGGTCTGCTTTTTGGCCTTTTAAACATTTTCTTATTTTTAAAACACATCGCTTAACGTCACATTCGCAACTGACAACTTTTGACAATTGACTTTTATTTTAATTCTTTGGACGATACCGACGACATATGTGCGATACCCTGGTAGAAAATCTGTCGCTTACCGTCCGTACCGTCCGTCCGATTCCGTTAGGTACGCGCAAATACGTCGGCATTGGACGGACGGTACGGATCAGAAAAAACTAGTTTTAGTGAAATTAAATGAAGCAGTACACCAACATATGTGCGGGCGGTTGGCACCGGATTTAAAAAATCCTTCGAGAATATAGCAACTTTAATTAAAATCCGATCATTACCGTTTCATATGTCCTATACAGGTCAGAAATTGCGTTATTTGACAAGAATTTTAGCCAATTCCTACAGGAGGGTTTTAAACCAGTGGTTTTATACCCTGGGTGAAAAGGTGCTAACTTTAAATATTTACCTATGGTTTACCCATAACTCGCATGTTCGTGTGTGTCATTTAATTTCACTAAAACTATTTTTTCCGATTCGTACCGTCCGTCCGATGCCGAAGTATGTGCGCGTACCTTTAATGTAATTTTGTATTTTCGCGTATTGAAATTAAAAAGTTAAAACTAAAAGCTATCTTTTAGTAGTTATTTGGAATATTATAAAGATATAAGATAATATGTGACTGGACTCCTAATATAAGGTAAATGTAATTTCTGTATAAAAATTATTCCTAAATTAAATATTTACCTTTACTTACGTGTATGTATGCCCGGGAAAAAAGTACTTACTTTTTTTCCACGGGAAAAAAGTAATTTTATGAAAAGCCACATTTTAGTACCTGTTAACAGAGATACAATGTAATTTTTTTCCAGTTACAGAAAAAAGGTAATTTAATACAACTAACTCTTATTCTCTTTTGTTATCTTTATACCTAGATTTGTCAATTAGGTATCCACATGCAAAGAAAAATAAAAAAAAATCCCAATTTCGGCCAAAAGTTGGGTTTTCTATGAGAATGTTGTAATTTTTCCCCTGCTTTTGCAAAAATTAAATTATTATTATTTTTTTCTTGGTTTTAATTTTATAATGTCTACGGATACGTTTTAGATTAAGTAAAAGTGGTTTTGATTTTTTTTCCTCGAAAATGAAGCTAGTTTAGTTAAGCTAGTTTGCTCTTTCCTAACATTGACGGTATGACGATGACGGTGTGATCATAAAAGCCACATAAAAAGCCTTCTTAGCAGGGCCGCCGAGAGCCGTACCGGGCCCCGGTACAACTATTATTAAGGGGGCCCTCTTAAAAAAAGACACCCTAAAATAGTTAAAAGAGCAAAACAAGGTTTTTACTTCCTTCAGAGTGCTATTCTTGACATTACTTTATAGTTAGGGATCCATGGACCATTTTTCAAAGTCATTACTAACAAACTAATTTTTCGTGGGTAGCTTCATTTTGACGAGACGCTCAACTTTTTTCCTTACAACAATTTTTGTTGGTGGTAGCTTACAGGGGTAGCAGAAATTAAGAGTGTTGAATAAGAGATATCAAAAATGTATTACAAACAGAGATTTTCTCCGCTTATTTTCAAGATAATTATCTAAAAAAAAACAAAAAAAAATTGTCCCACAAAATGTAAGGTTTTCCCTACCACCAACATGTATAGTTAACGATGTCGTGCAAAATAACTACTAACCAGCTGATTTTGTTTCTGTTGATTAAATAATATTTATATAATTTAACACCCACATTGTCCTACAAATTGCGTGGTACGTCATTCTGATATTTATAAAATCCAAATATTTAATCTCTGCTACCACTGTATGCGACCACCAACAAAAATTGTTGTAAGAAAATAAGAAAAAAATATATCGTCACGTCAAAATGAAGCTACTCACAAAAAACTAGCCTGTTAGTAATAACTTGGAAAAATGGTCCAGGGATCCTTAACTATTACTAAATTACCCTTACAAATGTTAAAGAGCAAAAAAGACCCCACTTCCTCCAAAGTCATATTGTTTACTTAAGTTTTCATAATTACCCTTCATAAATCCTCACTTCATCACTTCATTTCCTCGCGCGTCCCCCATTCAGTCCGGGCCCCCCAATCACCCGGGCCCGGTAATTTGTATCGCCTTTACCGCCTTTTCGTCGGGCCTGCTTCTAAGTTGTTTTACAATTACGCAGATTAGGGATCTTGCCATCATACCGTTAATCTTAAGAAAAGCAACAATTTACTATTATCTTAATTACTTGTTTTAAAGGTTTTTCTGATATTTTAGATAAATTGCAGTTAAAAATTATCAAAGATGTTTTGCTTCTTGTTAAATTTAGCTGAGTAGAAAAAAGGTGAAGCAAGTTCCGTATAAAATATGTTATTTTGATATAATTAAATCATTTGATTATTTATTATTTGCCTTTTTTAAGTTATAAGTTTTTAGTAAACTAATGTATTAGTTTAAAATGTAGAACTTACTATTTTTACCAAATTCTGAGAAATAAAGGGCCGTATTACGGTTAAATCATAGTGTAAATTTAAAATAAAATTGTCTTTATAATTTCGATATTAAAATATCAGGAATCAAATTTCTAAAAATACAGATTTGAATTAGATTAAACCTCAATATGTGAATCATCATTGAATAATGTTGTGTTCGTTGTTGTTTGCATTAAAATCGGCCTTTAAATTTTAATATTAGAATATCAGAACCGTATTTAAAAAAATAATGTTGATGATGGTCCTACAAAAACGAAACGTCGCAGTTTAAATAAAATAGCACTATTGGATAGAGCGGAAAAAGTGGCAATACAAAAGTGCAATTTATTTTAAAATTCGATTTTAAGTAGGACCTGAAAAAAATATATACAAATTTCTAATTTTTGGGTTTTTTCCGGATATATCCGGAAATATCCAGGATTATAAAACTTTTTAACCAATTTCGTATCTCTCACCATTTCCAAGATGTCCATATTGGCCCTCCTTCCCTTGGGCACGTTGTATACTTAATGTTTATTAACGAAGTTACTGGTGGCGGTTTTCCTTTTTGTTGTTTTAAGTGATCTGCAAGTTGCAAACCTTTCAATTAGGCAATATTTTTCGCCATATTTTGCAAATGTAAGACTTAAAAAAGTTTTCTGACTTCTGTGACGATCTACAGTGTCCAATTAAATTGAGCCTGAAATCACAATTTGGGGGAGTAAATGAATTTTGACATAAGTTACTTTAAAGGGTCTACAAACAAAAAAAATTAAAAAAAAATTCAACCCCGGGGAAGGGTGGAAAAAAAATAAATAAAGTGTTTTCTTGCAATTACTTTAAAACGGTTGGAGCTACAAAAAAAAATTCTTAACAAAAGTTGTAACACTAAAAATAATAAATTAATATGGTCCCTACCATTTTTTCCCCAGATGACATTAGGGTTGCTAAAACTTAAGGGATGATAATTTCAATTAAAAAAAATATATAACTGTTTAACAAATTCATGAATTTGCATTTATTTTGACATAATTACCCTTAGAGAGTCTACAAACGAAGTGTAGAAAAGATTTTGTTTCAACCCCCGGAGAGCGGTTAAAAAAATTTATGTGTTTTTTGGAATTATTTTAAAATGGTGAGGGTTAGAGAAAAAGTTTTTAACAAAAAGCTGTACAGCTAAAAATTCTACATCAAAATGGTCCCTATCATTTTTTTCCAGATGACATTAGGGTGGCTTAAACTTAAGGGATGATAATTTTAATTTAAAAAATTATAACTATTTAAAAACTTCATGTATTTGCATTTTTTTTTGACATAATTAACTTTAGAGTGTCCGAAAACGAAGTGATGAAGATATTTTGTTTCAACCCCTCTGGAAAGGGGTTGAAAAAGGGTAATAATTGTGTTTTATGGGAATTATTTTAAAACGGTTGGAGATAGAAAAAAAAGTTCTTGACGAAAGTTTTAGAGCTAAAAATGCTACATCGAAACATTTCTCATCATTTTTCCTTAGATGACATAAGGGTGGATAAAACTTAAGGGATGGTAATTTTAATTAAAAAAACATATAACTACATATTTAGCAAATTCATGTATTTGCATTTTTTTGTCATTATTACCTATAAAGTGTCTATAAACAGAAGTATACAAGAGTTTTGTTTTAACCCCCGAAAAGGGGTTGAAAAAAATAAGATGTTTTTCTTGGAACTACCCTCGGAACTACTTTAAAACAATTACGTTAGAGAAAAAATTCTAACAAAAGTTTTAAAACTAAAAATTTTACATCGAAATGGTTTTCATCATTTTTCCCCAGATGAAATTAGGGTTGCTAAAACTTAAGGGATGATAATTTCAATTAAAAAAATCATAACTATTTAACAACTTCATGTATTTGCATTTTTCTTGACATAATTAACTTTAGAGTGTCCAAAAACAGAATTAAAAAAGATATTTTGTTTCCACCCCTCTAGAAAGGGGCTAAAAAAGGTAATAATTGTGTTTTATTGGAATCATTTTAAAACGGTTGGGGATAGAAAAAAAAGTTCTTTAAAAAAAATGTAGAGCTAAAATTCTACATTGAAATTGTCCCCATCATTTTTTCCTTTAATGACATAAGGGTGGATAAAACTTAAGGGATGACAATTTTAATTAAAAAATTATAACTATTTAACAAATTCATGTATTTGCATTTTTTGACATAGTTAACTCTAAAGTGTCTATAAACAAAAAATAAAGTTGATTTTGTTTTAACCCCCGGAAAGTGGTTGAAAAAAATAAGTTCAGTGTTTTTTGGAATAACTTTAAAACGGTTGAAGTAAGAGAAAAGAATTCTTTACAAAAGTTGTAAAACTAAAAAAATTACATCGAACTGGTTCTCATCATTTTTTTGCAGATGACATTAGGGTTGCTAACACTTAAGGGATGATAATTTTTGTTTAAAAGAAATTATAACTATGTAACAAATTCACTCAAAGAATTGAGTATGTCAAAAACATAAATACCCAAGTTTATAGTATGTTAAACAGTTATGTTTTCCATTAAATGAAATTATCATCCCTGTAACTAATATAATCTGAAAAATGATAAAGACCATTTTGTTTATTATTTTTAGTGTTACAGCTTTGTTGGAATTTTTCTAGCTCAACCGTTTAAACAATTGCAGAAAGCTGCACGTCACCGAAGGCTGAATTTTTAAAAATATTTTTTGTTTGTAGACACTTAAAAAGTAACTTTTAGTTTTACAACTTTTGTAAAGAATTACTTTTCTCTAACTTTAACTCGTTTTAAAGTTATTCCAAAATACACTTTACTTATTTTCTTTTCAACCCACTCTCCGAGAGGTTAAAACAAAATCTACTTTATTTTTCGTTTATAGACACTTTAGAGTTAACTATGTAAAAAAAGCAAATACATGAATTTTTTAAATAGTTATAATTTTTTTAATTAAAATTATCATCCCTTAAGTTTTATCCACCCTTATGTCATTAAAGGAAAAAATTATGGGGACCATTTCAATGTAGAATTTTTAGCTCTACATTTTTTTAAAGAACTTTTTTCTATCTCCAACCTTTTTAAAATGATTCCAATAAAACACAATTATTACCTTTTTTAGCCCCTTTCTAGAGGCGGGAAACAAAATATCTTCTTTACTTCGTTTTTGGACACTCTAAAGTTAATTATGTCAAGAAAAAATGCAAATACATGAAGTTGTTAAATAGTTATGATTTTTTAATTGAAATTATCATCCCTTAAGTTTTAGCAACCCTTATGTCATCTGGGGAAAAATGATGGAAACCATTTCGATGTAAAATTTTTAGTTTTAAAACTTTTGTTAGGAATTTTTTTCTCTTAAGTAATTGTTTTAAAGTAATTCCAAGAAAACATCTTATTTTTTTCAACCCCTTTTCGGGCGGTTAAAACAAAAACTCTTGTATACTTCGTTTATAGACACTTTATAGGTAATAATGACAAAAAAAATGCAAATACATGAATTTGTTAAATATGTAGTTATATGTTTTTTTAATTAAAATTACCATCCCTTAAGTTTTATCCACCCTTATGTCATCTAAGGAAAAAATGATGAGAAATGTTTCGATGTAAAATTTTTAGTTCTAAAACTTTCGTCAAGAACTTTTTTCTATCTCCAACCGTTTTAAAATAATTCCAATAAAACACAATTATTACCCTTTTTCAACCCCTTTCCAGAGGGGTTAAAACAAAATATCTTCTTCACTTCGTTTTCGGACACTCTAAAGTTAATTATGTCAAAAAAAAAAAATGCAAATACATGAAGTTTTTAAATAGTTATAATTTTTTTAATTAAAATTATCATCCCTTAAGTTTAAGCCACCCTAATGTCATCTGGAGAAAAAATGATAAGAACCATTTTGATGTAGAATTTTTAGCTGTACAGCTTTTGTTAAAAACTTTTTTCTCTAACTCTCACCATTTTAAAATAATTCCAAAAAACACATACATTTTTTTAACCCCTCTCCGGGGGTTGAAACAAAATCTCTTCCACACTTCCTTTGTAGACTCTCTAAGGGTAATTATGTCAAAAATAAATGCAAATTCATGAATTTGTTAAACAGATATATTTTTTTAATTGAAATTATCATCCCTTAAGTTTTAGCAACCCTAATGTCATCTGGGGAAAAAAATGATAGAGACCATTTTAATTTATTATTTTTAGTGTTACAACTTTTGTTAAGAATTTTTTTTGTAGGTCCAACCGTTTTAAAGTAATTGCAAGAAAACACTTTATTTATTTTTTCCACCCTTCCCCGGGGGTTGAAATTTTTTTTAATTTTTTTGTTTGTAGACACTTTAAAGTAACTTATGTCAAAAATTCATTCACTCCCCCAAATTGTGATTTCAGGCTCAATTTAATTGGAATTTTGAAACTGAAAGGACAATTCTGAAAAACGAAGAGACTTAAATCAAGGTAAGGGGCCACCAATATGTTCTTTAAATGATGTCTGGTTCGGTTTATTTCTGTTTTAATTTATAAATAACACATTTACAGCCCTGTATTATAGAGACTACAGTAAAAAGCACCGGAACCGGTAATTTGATTGGTTCAGATGGTCATGCAAAACTGTCATATTTATCAAGGCGTCATGGTTAATTTTGGTTTGTTAAATATTTTTCTTTATAAAGAAATTTAAAAAAAAGATTTAACTCATCAGAACTAACCATGACCTCCCAATGTGACAGTTTTGCATGACCGTCTGTAGCTCTTTATAACCTTAACTAGTGACCGACCTGGCGGGGCCTAGAAAAACATCGGAAAGATGGCAGAGTTTTCATTTTTTTGTAATCCAAAACACTTTAAAGAGCATAAAAACGTCTTCACCTCAAAAACATTATTATTTTCTGTCTCAGAAAATATTATTAGAGAAAAATACCAAAAGGTCTTTAACTCAAAACATTACATGAATACACACCTGTAACTATAACATTTATCCTAGGAGGGGCTTACACACAACCTAGTGGGGCCTGGACACTCAAACCTTACAAGCCTTTTATATACACATTTGCCTATATGGTTCATTTTTTTCTGGGGTACATGGCCGTCTCTGGAGGAGGCGATTCGAACAATCCCCCTCCCCCGTATTTACCCCAGTGGGCGCTGTGTTATAGAAAGAAACTAACTCAATTAATTTTTTTTGCAATTCACAAAACAGGAGGCGTGTACCCAATACAACCATTAAATGAAAAGAATAATATTTTAAATTGTTAACAATTTAAATTTTTTACAAAAAACTCACAAAACAAATCTAAAATAAATGTATTGAAAAAAAAGGTTTGACACAAAGATTTTTATGAAAATTAATATTGTGTTTAATTTAAAAGTCTTACTCTTTCTAATGCAAATTTAAAACCAATTTTTTTTGTAAAACTGCTAAGTTTATAAAACAAACCCTAAATAGTTAATTCGGACACAAAAATGACTCCCAAAAAAAATACGTTTTTAGTATTTTCTTATTGTATGTAGTGTAAATTACAAAAAGTGACTAGTTTAAATTTAAATGCACTGTATAATAAATAAGCAAAATCTGAATCTATTGCTAACCCCTTCTCATATAAAATAAAAGTAGATCAAAATGGTCAAAGTTAAATAACACAAATAAAACTATAATTAAAATACTTACTTTAAAATATAATATTTTCCTTGGATTTTTTTCAAATTGTGAAATCCAAAATTGGTAACAAAGAAATATTTAATCAGGGCCGTGCCTACCAGGTAATGCAAGTGGCGCAAGGCCTCGAGGCACAAGAATTAATATATTTATTCTTGTGCTCGAGGCATGCCGTTGGGGCGGAAATTTTTAAAATAAAATTATTAAAAATAATATCCCATCGATTAAGAATAATCCCAAAACCCTTATTTATTATTTTTATTTAACTATTTATAACTTATAGGAAATTATTAACAAACAACAAAGAGTGAATTAGACTAGTTTGTCGCTAATTTCAATAGAAAATTTAATGTGGGATGGCTTAGATATAAAACATTTGGTTGAAAATTTTGCAAAACATAAAAACCAGAGAAGCTAAATTTTAAAAATATTCTGTTTTATTGATTTAAAGTTAATGCCTATATTATTTGATATATGAATTAAGTTTTATTTTATGATTACTTTTATTACGTAAGTAATATATAGTTTGGTTTTTGTATTTAGTTAATAGAAATTGTTGTTTTTTTTGTATTGTAGCCATAATTAAATTTATCATAAAGGTAAACCAGTATACTATTGTATTAATTTTCAGTAAACAAAGAATAGCATGTGTGATATAGGTAGGCCCGTTTCAAAGTTTACCATACTCTAATATTAGATTGTAATATTTATATTTTACAAAAAATAAATAAAGAACATAACTCATTGCATGTAATACATTCTTTCAAGTTTGTTTACTAAGGCCTCTGACACGATACTAAGCGTGAGTGGCCAGCGTTGAGCGGAAAATGTGAGAGGACTGTCTTTTGATCTTTATGCGAGAATAAAAGAACTTGTTTTTTTTCTTTAAATCAACCGCTTGACTCTGACGGTGGTATGCATGAGAATTAAACGCTTGGAAACTTAGTCCTTTATACAGGGTGACCAAACTCTTAAGTCTGCACTATTGCTAAGTTCTTTATTATTGAAGATAAGAAGTTGGTTACATCAGTAAAGTTGTAAAACTTTACGTTTATTATGTTTTTATTTGAACTTTTTGTATCTTAAGTCATTTTTTCGTGATAACCGTATTCATAGGAGTGGTTCAAACCGCATTTAAAATGGAAATATAAATAAGAGTGTTAGATTCAGTATTTAAATGTTTTGAACCGTATTAACACAAAAAACGCCTTTAAATAGATTACTATTTCTTTTCCCATTTTTTTTTAAAAATACTCTTAATTTATACTTACCTTCACTTTTTTTCTTGTATTTTTAACAGTTCAGTTTATTCGTATATTTTTAGTTTTTAATTTAGTAATATAGGTTTACAATTATCTCTTAATATATACGGGGACGAGCAAGTATTGCTGTGATATACATACCTAGTTAAAATATAAATTTATCCTCTAGATTTAAATCGACATATTTTTAAAAGTAATAAAGATAGATATACAATATGAGCAACGCTGTTTGGTTCATCGGCAGGCAATAGAATAACAAAAACAAGCACTATTAGTCACGCATGTTTACACATGCCGGGATTTACTTAGATTGTCTCTTTTTTTCCTCACATGTATAAGTACTTTTAATAAGTATTAAGGGATATAAGGTGTTTCATTAAGAAAATTATAATTTTAACTTCTGATTTGAAAACACAAAATTAGCCGAATAAACGAACATTTGTATGATAAAAAAATAAAGAGTTAAGGAGCCTGTAAATGTATAGTTAAAAATATATACCGGGTGTTTCTAAAGAAATGCCAACAATTTTAGGAGATTTTTACACCAAAAATAAAAAAAAACTTCATATGAACACATGTCCTAAATGACTTTTTTGAACTACGGGGTGTTAAAAACTTTTAAAAAGTATTGTTTTTTATAACTTTTATCACCATTTTAATAATTTTAAAAAATTTGGAAGTTTTGCGTCAAAAGACATTTTTTGGCATACAAGAAAAAAAAATTACCAGTGTCACCCATGAGGGGTTTAAGGTAAATATTTTTGAGAAAAATGGTGCGACACTGCATTTTTTCTAAAATAAAAATATTTTTTAAATCCCTGTTTAGTTTAGAACAAATTTGATCTGTTGATTTTTTTTGTTTGATGTACGGTGTTCGCGTAAACCATTTCTCGGTATGGACAAATTCCTATCTAATTAAAGAATAAATAACGAGGGCTAATTTTTAATGTGCATTTTCATATTACAAAAATACAAATTGACCATGCCAAAAAATGGTTTCTGTTGATTTACCCGAAAACTGTACATCAAACGAAAAAAAGTCAAAAGATCAAATTTGGTCTTCACTAATTGGGATTAAAAAATATTTTTATTTAAAAAAAAATGCAGTGGTGTACCATTTTTAAAAATATTTACTCTAAAGCCCTCATGACACTGGTAATTACGTTTTTTTGTATGCTAAAAATGTCTTTTAGTGTAAAAGACCCAAATTTTTTAAAAATATCTAATTGGGTATAAAGTTATTATAAAAAATCAATATTTTTAAAAACTAGGACGTTTAGGACATATGTTCATATTGGGGTTTTTTCTTATTTTTTAGTGTAAAATCACCTCCCCAAATGTTTCGCATTTATTTAGAACCCTGTATAAATCAAAAACTGCGTTTTGCATTGTTGCTCCTCAAATATGATTCAATTGGGGCAACCTTACAAATGTGCGCAATTAACAATGTAGTTCAATAAGTTTTAAACTTTTTATAGTTAAGGTCATATTGGAGAAAGCCCAATATTTTCCAAAGATCGTTTTATTTTTTTTAAGGTCCGTAACTCAACTTTAGGATAAATCAATTTTTGTTTTCCATGCAAAGTAATTCAACCATCATTAACTTTTAGTATTTTGATTAGCAGCATACTAGATTTTAGGTAAATTACGCTTCGTCAAGTGCCCTTATTCTATTTTCTACAAGCTTTTATTTAACTTGCAATGTATGTATGGATGTATGTATGTTGTAGGTGTACGTATGGGTGGAATCTTTCTTAATTTAGAAACATCTTTAATTCATTAGGCTGAAATTTTGTAAACATATCTAGTTTGAATGACAATGCATGTTAAGCCATGTAATGTCATCCTAAATCCAACATGGCGAAAACACCTAAGATGGCGCATCGATTATTTTTAATGCACCACCACAAAATGAGCTTGCCAAGAAAAACTCAAAAAATAATGTGACGTAACTCCAAATTCAACATGGTGGTACACTCAAGATGGCGGAGTAGTTAAGTTTAATACACTTTCACAATGTGGGTATCAAACGTAAGGGCTTGCTGAGATTCACTCAAAAAATAAAATAACTCCTTATTCCTCATTCTAAATTTTACATGGCGGAACACCCAAGATGGTAAAATAGTTATTTTTGATGCACTTCTACAATATAGGTATCAAATAAACACGCTTGACAAGAGTAACTCTAAAAATAAAATGACGTCATTCTAAATGTAACATGGCTGAACACCTAAGATGACAAACCAGTTATTTTAATGCACTTTTACAATATGGATATCAAAGGAAAGGGCTTCCTAAGAGTAATTCGAAATATAAAGTGACGTTACTCTAAAACCAATATGCCGGAAAAAGTTTGTTATGCTTTTCTGCAATATGGGTATTAAATAAAAAAACTTGTTAAGAATACGAATGTGAGATAAACTTCATTGCTGCAATCCGTTAGAATTTTTGAAGGACAGGGTTTTTGAAGTCGGATACAAATGCCTAATCGTATTACAGCTAGACAGTTCTGAAATTAAACAGGTTGAGAAAAATGTCCAGCGATAGCTAAAATAAATACTGTTATGTAAATAAAATCTTTTTAAACAAGCTTTTAACTAAATGAACCTTAAGGAATAAAATGACCTTTTTTAACTTTAAGTATTTACATATACCTTCCTTACACAATTTATATAATCTAAAATCTTGTCGCAAGATTTACCTGTGTAGATAAACAAATAAATTAAATAACTAGATCTATTTTTAACACGCTTTTATTAGCTTGGGTTGTATCTATCTATCTATCTATCTATCTATCTATCTATCTATCTATCTATGTTTTGCACACGTATCAAGGACCGATGACAATGCAATAATTTAAAAACAGTATCCCGTTATCCTGATTAGGACCGACGGGATAAATAAATTCCTTTACAGATCCTCTGTGTCCTAATACTACTCTTGACAAAATGGCGAAGGAATTTTTTTAGTGAATAACCTGGAGCATTTTTACATACATACATACATACATGCATATCGAAATAAAAAATGAAAAATAAATAATGGTTTAAAAAAACTAAAAACACGCTTTTATATGCAACCGAGACTAAAATTAGAAAATAATTTTTCATTGCAAAGAAGTTTGTCACTTCAGAATAAAGCGTGGGGTGCTTAATATATTAAATGTTATAATTATTCTATTTGCAAATATCTATGAGGGAAAAGTTATGAAAAAATAGTAAATGCACCCCACGCTTTTACTCTGAAGTGACAAACTCTTTGTAATGAAAAATTATTTTCTAAGTTTTAGTTCGGTTGCATATAAAAGCGTGTTTTTAGTTTTTTAAACTATTATTTATTAGTACTTCAATCTTACGACAAGACTTAAGATTATATATTATTATGTAATTTGTGTAAGAAGGTATTCATTTAAAAACGTTTATTTTATTCTTTTAGAACATATAAATAAAAGCTTGTTTTGAAACTTTTTTTCATTAAAATTATACATATACTTTTAAACCTGTTAACTTATTGTATTTATTTTTAAATAATAAGTATCAGCCTAGATGGCCTTAGTTTTCATATTATTTTTATGCAGGCCGTTTTTCAATCGCGTCAATTTTATAAAATGAGTTGCTTAATCATCATTGGTCATAATCGAAAATGCATAGCTACCCAAATACAGGGTGTTAAACTTTTAAACTTAGATTTTTAAATTTATTTCCTATATATGTCTTGTCCAATTGTCAAAGTTTATTATAATTTGGCAGTATTATTTACTGCAGTTACGCGATGATTAGGCTCTAACTTGATTAAATTTATTTCAGTGGCACCAGAGAATTCTTTTCTAACAAAAAAATGTATGCCACTGATTTTGGGAAATTTGTATTATTTTTCGACATAAAATAAATAAAAATACAGCTATTGCATATTCCTAGACAACACAATAAACATAAGAACATATTTTTTTGAAATTATATTTTCTAATATTAATTTATGCTTTTCTGTAACAACATCCAGAAAAAAATTGTCCTATTTTAGAGTGGTCCTGAGATATGCAATTAATATATTTTATACATATATAGAACCGTTTTAGGCAGTTATAACATATTTGTGATAAACTTCTAGCTTAGTGAGCGTTTCGATCTTTGAGCGTACCATACATCCTTCTTCAGGATTTTAAGCGAAAACCTTGCTGCCACCATAAGTCCTAATCTAATTGGCATTAGGATAACTAAGTTTTTTATTATCCTTTTAAAAATTTTACTTATCAAATATTAAAAGTCAAACCCTAATAAAATCGAGGGCATAAGTTTGCATTTGCTGGTTATGTCATACAAGATATTCGACCATTTGTAATGTAATGGTTAAGAATTTCATATATTTGTGTATTGATTATCTCATGTTGCGTAGTGTGAAGTAACAGAACTACAAGAAGAAAGGGGGTTTCTTACTTTCACTTTTATATTATATGGTGTTCTCATTAAATCCAGTCCTTAAAGATACCGACTTCATTTGAATATTTCATTTCATTCTGTTTCATTCTTGTTTTGATACACGCTAGTCTTGGATAATGTCTAGGAAATTAAAATACGCGTTGTATACAATTTAACGAATGCACTTTAATTCGCGGCACAATAATTTTGCAATCATTTACTACAGAAGCTACTTTAAATAAGTAGTAATTTCGGAAGACACACTTAGAAAAGTCATTAGGTAGATGACGGTGTTTTGATTTTGATCTATCATTGTGGTTAAAAAATAAATGAATAACACTTTAAACTAATTTATACATATATTTTTTTAAAACAATCAACCTATTCTTTAAAATACAAAAATGATTGCAAAATTAAAAAGTTTTTTATTTTTGTTGTGTGTTGGTAACATAATGGGATATAAAGTTCAAGATGCACCACTTTTAACAAAGCGACGTAAGTTTATAATTTTTTATAATATTTTGCTATTTTTCCAATTTTTAATTTACATTTAAAAAAAACCTTTTAATTAAAGTGATATAATAGTAAAAAACAAAAAATTAAAGCGAATATTCCGATTATGTAACAATGCTAAATGAAAACTCCCTGAAAATATATATTTTTTTTACACTTTTTCTTTTGTTAACTTTTGCCCCAAACTAATGTCATTATATGTATAAATAGACTAATTACTAAAATAAATTATTAGAGGTTACTTAAAATAAAAACGCACATTAATTAAATATTATTAACCTATAAAAGAAATTTTAGCAAAATTTAAAAATACACAGCTTAAAACCAAAATATACATGATTTTTTTAAAACTATTTACATTTGGTTAAAAATATAATAAAGTATTTCAGTTTTAAAAGATACTATAGGTTTAAATATAAACAATAAAATGAATATACTTAATTTTAATTTTTTATATTTTATTATAGCCAAATGGTTTTTGCAAATGTAAATATTTCTGATTATGTAATAATGCTAAATAAAACTCCCTTTTAAAAACTTTTTTTTCTAACATTTTTATAATCTTTTTTTTAGGATATCTTTTGCCCCAAACTAATGTCATTACATGTTTTAATAAATTAATTACTAAAATTAATTATTTTAAGTTTACCTAATTTAAAACGCGTATTAATCAAAAATTAATAATCTATAAAATCAATTTTAGAAAATTTAAAAATGCACAGCTTAAAAACCAAAATAAATAAAGAATTTTTTTTTCATTTTTTAATACTTGTTACATTCGGTTTAAATATAAACAATTGAATAAACATACCTAATTTTAATTTTGTATAATTTATTATAGCCAAATGGTTAAAAGCCTGCAGAAGATCTGATCCACATATAAACAATTGTCTGAACGAAATGTTTTTGCAAATGTTTCCTGCTTTGGCTGTTGGTAAGTCTTTTTAATTAAATTATTTAAAAAGAACTAGCTTAAAACATAACCTCCTATCCACGAGCGTAGTTTTGATTAATAACGACTTGGGCGAAGTCGAATCCGCGAGGCCGCCGTTGCCAATAAATATTTCTTACCAAATAAGAAGTGCCTTTTCAAAAAGGGGTTTATTCAATTTTTATTTTTGCTTAAAATTTGTTTTTACATTCAATTGTTCATATTGAAATGCACAAATTCTTTAATGTATATTATGTTTTACACTTATACATAAAAATTTGCAACAAAAATTTTACAAGGTTATTAGGGAATTTTTATACGCACATTATATTAGTAGGTGTATTATACTAGTATATTTGACTTATTAGGAAACATTTTTATGAAATTAGAGTACCTTGTTAAAATTTCTTGCAAGAAATTTGAAGTTAGCGGTTGGATAAAAAAATATTAATTCAGTTCAATTTTAAAAATTCGCTTTGATTTGAATAAATTTGTTTTAAGGGCAGCTAGTTGAAAATGCTTAAAAAATATCCAAATAAAAAAAATTTGTATCATACCGAGTTAATGAAAAAAATTTTAGAACATTTTTAAAAATCTGATTAGGAGGTCATAACTTGGTATTTGGGCATAACTTCTATTTCTTAATAATCTTTTAATTTTATATTTTGTTGTAATTTAAAATAAGGGTATTTCACGCCTAACCAGTTTTTCTTTTTTGACCTTCTCTGTATATTCTCAACTTTTAAAAACCTCAATCCCAAGAAACAAAGTAAACAAAAGTAGAATTATAAGAAATGGTTTAAGAAAAAATTAAAACATATATATATATATATATATATATATATATATATATATATATATATTGTTAATTAACAATTACAATATAAACCATTTCTTTTCTTGAATTAAATATAACCATACAAGTTAATGTCTTTTAAAAAGCTAAAATATCTTTGCACTTTCCAGGGGTACACAGATTTTCTTTAAGGTCTATACTATTTTGTGTTAATGGCGAAATTCCTTATGTTTTGGGCACTCTGATATGAAATGCTGTACAGTAAGTGGTGGCAGATGGGACGGTTACCAGCTTCCATTAAATATCCATGTGTCAAGCGAGTGTGTCCAATTCTTAATCTCCGTAGTATTATTTTGTCCTTTCTATTTAAAGTTGGTATATCAAATGCTGTAACTTTAGGCTAAATCGCGTGAAGTTTGTTGTTTGATTGGTTCCAGTATTGTTGCCATTTATTCTTAATTGATAGTTTTATATGATTACTGAGGTCGTTCTGAAGCTGAATTTCTTTGATGGGAATGTTCAGAGTTAGGGCTTCTTTGGCAGTTCGGTCTACGATTTCATTTCCTAAAATACCCACGTGTGATGGAATCCAGACTATGTTAACTGAAATTTCTTGGTTGGCAATAATTAATTTAAAAATGCGGATAAGTGTTAGTAATTTCTTGTTGTAATGCAAGAATTTCTGTCAGAATGAAATAACTATAATAAATATTCATCAACTAACCAATACTGTTTTAAAAGATAATATTAATGATGTGTAACAAAACAATTAAAACCGATCTTACATGGACAATATTAAGGAAGTAATACCTACTAGCAACGCTAGCGAAGGTTCTAATAGTTAAAACAAATTGCATAATTGAAAATTTAAATATTATATGAATTGCATGAAAAAAGTTCAATCATTTGAACTTTCCCAACTTTTTATTTTTATCTTACAGAACGAATAAAAATATCAATTTGTTGGGTTAATTTTGTTGTATTCGTAATTATCATCGGAATGCTATTATCTTTTAAAATATAAAAAATACTACATGGGATATATTTAATAGTATTTATAAATTATTAAAAATATGGCTATACAAATCTGCCATTTATGTTACTTGCTTACTTTTGTAAATGTAACGAAACTATATCTTTTTGTATGGTCATATTTTTTTCAAAACCAATTAAAGTTTTTGAAAGACTTTTTTAAGGGTGGTACAATATAGAAG
This sequence comes from Listronotus bonariensis, assembly GCA_014170235.1. Lineage (NCBI taxonomy): Eukaryota > Metazoa > Arthropoda > Insecta > Coleoptera > Curculionidae > Listronotus > Listronotus bonariensis. Next base: position 73,865 of record JACEGR010001125.1, on the reverse strand, counting down.
GTGTCCCATTAAAAAATATACTTTTGTTGTCCCCAGTGTATTCTAAAAGATAATAATCATCTAATTACCGATTTGAAAACTACTGAATTATACCCACAATTTTTTTAATATATATATTTTTTATTTTCTACAATCCTAAATATAAAGGCTAAAGGGGATGCAAATTGATAACTGTACATCTCCTTAATTTATTAAAAGATTATTTAGTAAAAGACATCTATTTTAAAGTATACAAAGTGTTTCAAAATTGACGCCCCTGATTTTTGGTTTTAAGTTCAGGGGTCTATTACAGGTCGAAAAGTAGGATTAACAAAATTTTCGATTCTTGTTAGTTATCGAGTAATTAAGAAAAACATTAATGAAATATTTTATTAACAATAACCTTCGATTAATAACAAAAACACCTGGTCTCAGAAAATGTACTCAAATAAGTTGCCTCGTACTTCAAGACAAACATTTTTACGATGAATCATTAAAACACCAACGTTCTGAAGCATATTTTCATCTATTATTGCCATAGCAGCATGAATTCAAGCCACAATATTCAGGATTTACATCGGGCTTAAGAAAAACTTTCTCCTTAAGATAGTTCCAGAAAAAAATTCAACGGACTGAGATCCGGAAATCTAGGTGGCCATCGTATAAGGCTACTACTTCAAATCCACCTATTTAAAAAAAATATTAATTAAAAATAAATTATTTGAAAAATATCTCAATTTACCTATCAGGAAAAGTTTCGTTCAAGAAGCTTCTCACTTGTAGGTCATAAAGTGCAGGTGCACCGTCATATTAAAACCAGCAATTTGTTCTAACTGCTAAGTCAACTTCATCGAGCAATGGTATTGGTAAATTTTTATTTAGAAATTGGACATACAAAGCTAATGTTAGTCGGTTCTGCCTTAGACATGGTCCAGTCACATTATTTAATAACCCAGCCCAAATGCTGATCGACCATCCTCGCTGATAAGATCTGTTGATAAGATGGGTTTTTATTTCTCCATTCCGACAGGTTATGTGTATTATTGATGCCAGTCTCAGTAAAGATAGATTATTTAGTTAGTTATAATTATTTAGGTTCTGCATCAAAAATCTGCAAAAATTTACTCGAAGCTCACTATAACCTTCATGTAAAACTTGAACTTTTTGACGTTTAAATGGAGACCATTTCTGCATAATAATCTTTGAACTGTATCTTTTGAAATTAAGCTTGATATTCTACAATTCAAAGACTTGTACTTGGTTTTACCTTTACAAAGTCAAGGATGTGTTCTTCTTGAGCGACGATTAGTATAGGTTGACGACCTGCCTAATATTTTCGAGAATTACTGTTTTCAGTAATCTTTGATCTACTCGTCTTATGGTTTTTGCATCAGGGTGTTGACGATGTGAAAACCGTTTTGCACAGGTCCAGTGGCTTTGTCATTACATGCAGCTAACACTTTTAACGTATCCATATATTCTCGATTACTGTAGTACCGTACCATTTCAAACACACAAAAATAAAAAAGCATTATTTACATTTGAACCCATAACTCGATAAGGAAGAAGAATCAGACATTTTTTCACTCTAGGGGAGAGCGCACACCAAAGTGACGTGGCAAGTAGCATGCGTTTAGCATGCTACTTCAAATAAAACCAATGCAAACAAATAAATTAGCGCACATCTAAGTGGCGTGGCACGCTGCATGCCGCATTACTTTGGTGTGCGCTGCTTTATTTTTTGCATTGGTTCCTCTGTAGTAACATGAAAAATGCATGCTATTTGCTACTTACTTCTTGCTACGCACGCATCTAGCATGTTACTTCAAATTCAAAGAAATGAAGCAGCGCACACCAAAGTAATGCGGCATGCAGCGCGTGCCACGCTACTTAGATGTGGGCTGATTCATTTGTTTGCATTGGTGTCTATTCGAGGTATCAGGTTGGACACGTGCTACTTGCTACTTGCCACGCCACTTTGGTGTACGCTCTCCCCTTACTTTTCGATTTGTAATAGCTCTCTAAATCGAATCCTAAAAGCACGGGCGTCAATTTTGAGACACTCTGTATCTATAATTTAGTAATTATTATATCGATTTAAAGTAAGAACTAAAAAAAAGTAACAATAAAAATAAATCTTTTAGGTATACCCGAAATAAACGTGGAGCATTTTGAACCTTTGTTTCTTGAAAAAGTTTCTATTACAAAAGGAAGTGGACCAATAATTTTATCTGGAAGTTTTGAAGATTTAAAAATTATTGGACCATCAAACTCAACACCCCGGGATACTGAGTAAGTATTGTGATATATCAATACGTCGTGTCACTTTAAAACGTTTAATGGGAAATTTTACCAATGCGTGGAAAAAGACGTTCTAAAGCAACAACAAAGCAAAGGCGCGCTTGTGGCTGCTTCCGGTTGTATCGGCAGCATCGATCTCCGGAGTTAAGCAGTGAAGTGCGCGCCCATAACTGGATGGGTGACCGGCGTTGTCGGTTTTAGGCAACGGCACGCGGTGTTCTGCTCGGGGGTGAAACGAACGGACCGAGCCGCAACCATCCAAGTTATGGAATAATGGTGTGGAATGGGAAGGAGTAGGGGTCAGGTACAATAAGCCTTCAGGCTGCAGTGCACCACCTAGGGGGACGGTCGTCGGACCTGGGTGGGATGACCCCGAAGGGGCGAAAAAAAAACAACAAAGCAATACCGATCTGTTATCGTATTCGAAATGATACATGCAGGCATTCTTTGCCTAATCTTAACCTGCTAGTGTTAACACACTAAAAGTTAGTATGAACGTATCGAGGTTGCAACGACGTGTATGTGTACGTGTTTAGTAGTCTTGCCACATTTTTTTAACTTTAAGGTATCGAGGTCTTGATTTAAATAAATACTTTAGTCATATTTATAAATTTAGTTTGATTTGCTTATTTTTTTTGTTTTTAAATTTTAAAAGTCTAAACCGTTATAAACTGATAGGTAAGCAAAACCTAGGGAATTTTTAACGGACTTCAAAAGGGAGGAAGTTCTCAATTCGTCTTTATGTTTTTTAACCGACTTCAAAAGAAGGAGGTTCCTCAATCTCGCCTGTATGTTTCCGCGGTGGTCTCATAACAAAAAACAAGTCGGGATCGTAAGAGAGAAAGGTACTAGACCTATTTTTGGTCTCTGCCGTACGTTGTTCGTGCGCCAAAGCTGCCTCTTGATAGATATTATGCTCAGATAATAAAGAAAAAAGAAGAAATAAGGGGGATCATTCACAATCAACAACCTTGGGGTAAAATTTATCCTTTTTACCGAACTACATGAGGTACTAGTGGTGTTTTGTTGTGGTTTGTTTACCAATTTAGTAGTTATAATAATAAACTAAAAAGCGAAAAATAAACATAAAAAGAACCCACCGACTTCAAAAAAAAAAAAGATAAAATAAAATAAAACTTTTTATTGTTGGTTTAATTTCGTATTTATTTACCTTTATTGTAGGCAATAAATACTTTTGATTTTTTTAGCTTTTTTCAAAATGGAAATCACGGTCACTGGAATTTTGGTATAGACCTGCCGTTGCTGGACATAAAATCAATTTATAATCTTAAAGGACATATTTTGGTACTTCCTTTACATGGACGTGGTAATTGTGAATTAAAATTACATAATATTCAAACGAAAATTTTTACTAATGTCACTTTTCCTAAAAAGAAGGTCGAGAGATTATAAACATAGAGACCATGAAAGTTCAGTTTAAAGTTGGTGGTATGAAAATAAAGTTGGATAATCTTTTTAATGGCAAAGAGGTTTTGGGTAAGTCATACTGTAAATAATATGTGTTTTAATGAATTTACAATAATTATATTAGATTTGAATCAACCAGGTTGAGTTATAGGTAAACCAGTTTGATTTTATTGTAGCTTAGCAGAAGCAACAAAATGTAAGTACGATGTAATCCTAAAAAAGAAAACTTTAAAAATGGTTCTTGATATATTTTTAATAAAAATTAAATTTTTATTTTGTTAAGGGTATTTTTACCAATCTTTTAATTTTTATGTATGTTGCATTACCTGTGACCTGACACATCCGGATCTATTTTTTTTATTAATATCTTTGGCTTAACGTAATCGAATTATTAACCCAAAGTAAATATAAAGACACATTAAAAGGTAACAAAAAAATACAAAAAAACCTATTAGAATTAGAAAATATTATTTTGTGTCTAATTATGAAATAAATTTAAAAACACGAAATAAATATATATATATATATATATATATATTTATTTCGTGTTTTATAGATTTCATATATAACATAAAATAAAATGTATCGGTGGTGCGATTTAAAATTTTAGTGGCAGTTATTTCCGTCTAAGGCAGAGTAATAAAAACCAAGTAAAAACATTTACCATTCCAAAGTTATGTCAAATAACGACATATTAAATTACATTTTTCTATTCTGAAAGGTAAAAAAAGTTGCCCCCTATTTTATTTTATACTATATATATATATATATATATATATATATATATATATATATATATATATATATATATATATATATATATATGAAAATTTAAGCTATGATTGCTAAATTGTCGTTTTTTTGGAAAATGACATACTATTTTAACGTGTTCGTTACCGTAAAAAAAATCTTAATGGTTGGTAAATACAAAAATACACGCCAAGGTTGTTCAAAGTGGGCCCATACTGAATGCGTTTAGTCTTCTCTAGAACGAATATATTTTCCGTGAACTTTGTTGTTATTTTAAAAAACGGGCAAGAATATTTACATACCGTGTCATATTATAAATGGTAAATGTTTTTAATAGAAATGAGTTTTAAATTTATTTATTGTATATATTTATACTTTACAAAATCCTTGAAATTATCTGTTAAAGGTATATTCCATTTTAGCCTAAACTATTGTGTCATTTTATCTGACTCCACGCATAAAATGACATAGTTTAAGATTCACTATGAAAAAATGTCGTTATTTTTTTCTATGCTGGATTAGGTGAACCTTGGCCTAAGTAATGACTAAGAATAAGTTATAAAGGTACTTTACAATTTGTTATAATAATTTAAAATAGAGGCAAAGATTTATAAAGTACACCATTTTGGGCCATTTTTCCCTACCATAACGGATCCTACCCCATGTTTAACAGCAGTCCCCAAGTTTTTACTCAATGACTCCTTAAATCTTCTTTAAACCTAGTGTAGTTTATTTGAACCATAAATATTTAATTTGTTTTTATTGGCAAAAGTAACCCCTTTAAAGAATTCAAAATCCGTTTTTTTTTTGCAAATTGCAAACCCTTTTGTTTATGAACTTTACTAACTTTGTATTTTTAATAACATAAAAACTTAAATATCATAGTCAAAGAAGACTAATAATTAATTTAAAATAGTAGTAGCTTACTAAGTCAACTTTGCCTCTGGTAAATACGGTTTATGCTGTTTAAATTACGTGTTTTTTTGTGAGATGGTCCGGTCTGGTTCTTAACGCCTTACTTATGCTTAAACCTTTAAAAAGTATTCAAAAATAACCTTGCTAATTTTAACAACAAAATAATGCAAACGAAATTGTTATGTTTTATAGGTTAAAATACAGGGTATTTCACAACTTATCCGAAAAACTTAAGGGCTAATTCGACAATACAAAATAAGAAAAAAACTTTCTATAAGGATATGTCCTAAACGTCTTAGTTTTTGAACTACGGGATGTTAAAAATTTGAAATATATAGTTTTCTTGTAACAACTTTAATATCAACTAAGATATTTTTAAAAATTTGGAGGACATCTTTATGCACCAGAAGACATTTTTTGACATACAAGATTTTTTTTAGCAGTGTCGTCCATGACAGGGTTAAGATTATTACTTTTTAATTAAAAAGTAGTACGCCACTGCACAAATTTAATTATTTGACTTTTTTATTTGAAGCACGGCTTTCGTGTAAATAAATAGAAACCATTTCTCGGCATGGTCAAATCCCTATCTAATTGACGAAAAAATAACGAAGGTGATTTTTATGGTAGGTTTACATCTGACATTTATTGCATGATATTTACGTCAGACAGAATATTTGGGCTAATGTAAACAATAAAAATTGTATCGGACATAAATTTTTGACCACAACCACGTGGACGATGGCTAAATACATTACGTGTGAAAGCCAAAAACCGAAAATAAAATAGAATAGAATTAATTTTTGACCGTTTACATTAGCCAGAATTTCTGTCTTACATAAATTATTATGCAATAAATGTCAGATGTAAACCTACCATTACTGTAGAACTTGCTATTAATATCTATCTATATGAAATTACCATGCCGAGAAATGGTTTTTCTCTAAATTGGTATAAAAATTATACCAAAAAAAACATAATTTAAAAAAAATTAGGACATACGCTTTCATTGTAGAATTAGCTCCTAAAGATTGTCGGTTAAGAAGTGAAACACCCTTTTATTACTAAATTTTAATCTCTTTTGAACCATGAAGTTTTTACAAATTGGATATTGATATTAGTATTACTATTGATCTAATATCAATATTAATATTAATATCAATATTAATATTAATATTAGTATTAATATTAATATTAATATTAATATTAATAATTAATCAATAAACAGTCAATAAATTATTATATTTGTTTTAGGTCGAACTGTAAATGCTTTTATAAATCAAAATGGTTTAGAAATTATAGCCGAACTGGAGGATAGTCTGGGTGAAAGCTTAGCCGGAATCTTTAAAAAATTATTAAATAATATTTTTGGAAAACTTCCACTCGACCTGTGGTACATGACTGATGAACAATATGATCAGTACAAAAAGGAATTAAAAGAAGCAGAGAAAAGTTAAAATTTACCACACAGAATTTAAAACTAGGGTATAAGGATTTAGAAATTTACAAAACCAAATCAAATGTGATATATATTTTTCATTGTTTTTATTTTTATGCAAAATATTAGTTATTTTTTTAATTTTTGTATAAGTTTATAATTAGTTTTTGTTAAGGCTTTAATAATAGTCTTATACCAGGTTAAAACTTAGAACTCTGTAACAAAACTTCATATTTCCATTTAGAGTTTAAAATTCAACGATTAGTATAGCTTATGTTTATAGGGTACTCTCATAGTGAAGTCATTCATTTTAATATCGTTTTCATTGTTACCAACATTTCACAATTTTATTATACAAAAAGACACAAAATCTAAAAATAATTGCTAAATTTTAAGCATACAGAGCATTTGTTTAATGTCCCCCAAATTAATGCACCAATTTTAGAGCAAAATTGACAGATAGAAATATCAAGATGACTGCTGAGCTCCATCTTGGGAAAAAAGTTAATGAAAAGGAGGGTCTTGTGACACATCATTTTTAAGCTCCTGAAAGAGTATTTGATAACCTAGAATATAAAGTCAATATCTTTACCTATTACAAGATAGCGGTACTTTAAAAGTTTCCTAAATATTTTATTTGGATGGTCTTAAGGCTTTTAAAAGATCTTTTTTATGGTGATGCTGTTAATAATATACAAAGTGGCACAAAAAAATATATTTTTATTAAAAGCACCCTGTGTAATATTTTACCATAAAAAAAAATATTAAAAAAGTTTTATTATTATTTATTAGGACTTTATATATTCTAGGATTATAAATTACTCGTCAGAAGCTTTAAAATTTTGTGTCCGAAACCCCCTTTCTATTTATCTGTTTTTTTCAAAATAGCGCATAGCAACAATTTTATATCCCATAAGTTTTAATTGTTTTAAAAGATTCGATAGAAAAATACAAGTGGGGGAACATTACACAAAAATAATATAAACTATTGTACGAGCTATTTATCTGGTTTTTATTGGTATACTCAGTATCTATGGTAAACATTTTTTGATACAAACCATAATACAGTGGTTAAAAAATATGAGGTCTTTAGTAAGGTTTTAAAATTATATCTTTTGATCTAACTTTCTTATTTGGCAACTCTTATGGTAAGAACTTTTTGTAAAGTGGCTTCTCTTTTATGACTTCTGCGCTGTTAATATTAATAACTTTACTTTGAGAACATCTTGTATACACATACATTTATTAGATGATTTACTTAGATTAAAATAAGTATGTTAATAATATCTATACCAATATAAAAAAACAATTAAAAAAACAAATTAAAAAATACTTAATAGTTTACTTATTTATATTAGAAATATATCCTTTCATTCTGGTATTATACAGTTTTTATAAATGTATGTCTTTTTAACACGCTTTTATTTTTCACTTTAAAATAATCACAGCCCTACAAAAGAAAAAAGTTGGTGGTCCGAAAAACTATCTTTATGTTTTTGGGGTCGCTGAATCCGAATAGGGGGTCGGTTTAACAACATCGGGTCATGGTCAAGGTCATTTCAAGGTCAAAGTCATCGAAAATAGACCACAAACGTGGTATCGGTAGGTTTTTGGGGTCGCTGAATCCAAATCGGAGTGAGTTTGACCCCATCAGGTCATGGTCCAGGGCATATTATGGTTAAATCATAAAAATTCATTGAAATTAGACCACAAACGTGAGACTCTTATGTTTTGGAGTCATTTAAGCCGAATCTATGAGGGTAAATTTGGCTACGGATTCGGATTTAAAGACGTCAAAAACCTCAGGATATCATGATTTTAGGGCATTTACAATAACTTCTGATAATTTGACCTTGATATGACCTTGATCTTAACCTTATAGGGTCAATTTGACCACGGATTCGGATTTAGCGATTCCAAAACATAAAAATACCAGGATTGTGGTCCCTTTGCTTGCTTGACTGGGTTTATGGCTTTGCTGCAAGGCAATCGCCAGCTGTGGTCCCTTTTCTATAAATTTTAATGATCTAACCTTAAAGATACCTTGACCCTGACCTGATGAAGTCAAACCCACCCCAGATTCGGATTTAGCGACCCCAAAAACAAAAAGATACCATGGTTAGGCCTTTGGACCTTTTTTATATTTTTAAAATATACTTAATTTTGACAAGTGAACGTTTTCAGTAAAGAAAACATTTTTTAAAAACTCTACCAACAGGTGAAGATATCCGATAGGTTGGATAACGCCGCCCATCTGGGTTGAACAGGGCCACCCAACAATTAAGATATTTTTACTATATAATAAAAAAATTAAAATTAAGTAAACCATATTACTTGATACCTAATATTTATTATAAATCCTAAATATTAATTTTTTCCAAATAATAAAATTATGGACATAAAGGTAAAACTCAACATAAAAAAATATAATATTTTTTAACATTTAAAAAGGAACCTCCTCTACTAAGATAGTACATTCTTTATTTCCAATTTCGCCATTTTAGTTTTGTCTCTAGTTTTTCTTACAAGAAAAAAGAGCAAAAGAGCTCTTCTTTTTTTTAATGAAGCAATATTTTTTAATAAGTTAATAAAATATACAGAAGAAAAATAGCCATCCATTTAACCCCTTGAAAGGGGGTTGAAAAAGTAAGAAAATGTGTTTTATTAATTTTTTTTTTAAACTGTTGGAGATAGAGAGAAAAGTTTTTACGAAAATTGTAGAGCTGAAAATTCTACATCAAAATGGTCCTTTTCCCCAGATTACATTAGGGTCGCTAAAAGTTAAGGGATAATAATTTTTAATTTAGAAAAATCATAACTATTTAACAAATTTATGTATTTGCATTTTTTCTTTTTCATAGTTTTTAAAAGTGACTATAAACAAAGAATAAAAGTAGATTTTGCTTAAACCCTCACAAAAGGGGGTTGAAAAAATAAATTAAGTGTTTTCTTGGAATAACTTTAAAGAGAAAAAAAACCGTTTTAAAATAATTCCAATAAAACACATTAATTGTTTTATTTTCAACCCCTCTCCAGGGAGTTAAAAAAATATTTTCTACAATTTGTTCGTAGACACTCTAAGGGCAATTATATCAAAAATAAATGCAAATACATGAATTTCTTAAATAGTGTGATTTTATTGAAATTATCATCCCTCAAGTTTTAGCAATCCTAATGTCATCCGGGGAAAAAAATCAGTGGCGTTGCGTGACCAAAATTAGGCGTAGGCGAAGTTATCCGCGAGGCCCCCAGGCGCGAGGCCCCTAAGCGACCGCCTACGCCTAGCTACGCTACTGGAAAAAATGATAGAGACCATTTTTATGTAAAATTTTTAGTTTTAAAACTTTTGTTAAGATATTTTTTCTCGCTCCAACTCGTCTTAAAGTAATTGCAAGAAAACACTTTTTTCCAACTCTTTTCCGGAGGTGTTAATTTTTTTTAAATATTTTTTTTATAGTCTCTTTAAAGTAACTTCAATGTCAAAAATTCATTAACTCCCTCAAATTTTGATTTCATCGTCTATTTAATTGGACTATCATATGTCTCTTAGATTTCATTTTTAAAAAGAAATTAGTTCTGATTTGCTAGTTCTCAAGTTTTTATTATCAAAAAATTTATTGTGGTAATATGGTCACATTTTTGATAAGGATAAATTAAATAGGCATAAAACTTAGATTTTTGTTAAGAAATTCGGGTTCTATGTAGTCCGATCTATAAAAAATTATAATAATAATAATAAAATAAAAACATTGATGTAATATGTAAATTTTATTTTTTAAAGGTAAAGAAAAAACCATATACCAAACAGGAGTTATTTTCTTATGTGGTAAATTTAAAACCATTTAGGTATTCTGTGACGTATTCGGGTGAAACTTAGTATACAAAAAATAATAATTAAAATTAAATTAGCCTTCACCATTATGCCCAGAATAAAAAGACAAAAGAATGAATCAAAGAATGAATTTAAAATAGTTAAATAATCAAAGGTAAGGATTGGAAATACTGGTCGCTGATATTGGATGGAAACAAATCCAGCTAGTTAAATTTAGATAAGATTATTTCAAGATAATTTACGGCAGACAGGCCAGGCCCGAGGGGTGAGCCGGTGAGGCGACCGCCTGAGGCGGCATGTTTACAGGGGCGGCAAAATGATCCTCTTTAATATAAACTTGGTTTAAAAAAAATAGTGGAATTTAAAAGTGAGACCCTCCTCAAAAATATGTGTGATGGAGGAAAGAAGATTAATGGGACGTGAATAAAGTCTGTATAATTGTAGAAAAAAATTAAATAAAGAATGGTGAGGCCATTTTTTGCTTTTCAAAAATTTGAAAGCTCAAATTTTATTTCCTTGTAGTACGGGCGGCAAAATTGTAGCCGCCTCGGGCGGCACTTTCTATTGTTCCGGCCCTGACGGCAGATTTATTCTAACCGGCTGCTACACCAATGATTTTAGAAATAATATAAAATCATTGTACTACACTAATAAATTTATTATGGTCTTCTTTTTGTTGTTAAGTTAACATCACATGTATATGCATTTTTTTCAGATCAACACCGTTTACAAAAAGATTTATATTTTTTTAAAATATTTTTAATTTTTCCTAAACTACTCTTTTAGGTGTTTTATTATAGTGCAAAAAAATAATCTTAAAATTAAAAATTTTAATAAATTAAAAAGTTAATTACAACATTATGGATTTATTTCCGATTTGTTGGCCTCACAAACTAGTGGATTGACCAAAAATATTATATATAAGTCACAGGATTTTGTTTACGAAAAAAATATTCTTTAAAGTTTTGGGTAAACCTTATTCTCTTTTGCTTATTGTTTAGTAATATACCTTTTCCATCACGGCGGATAAGTGTTTCATACTTCGCACTCTCCGTTGACACCCATGCAGGCCCGACGAGAGGATGTTGAAGGCGGGTACAAATACCGGGGCCCTAGCTTAAAGGAGGCCCGCGAGGGTAGGCTACATATTATTTTTTACAAATATTTTAGAGAAAAGTTATAGGATCTGGGTAATTCTTCAGTTAACATAATAAGTTTAGAATTGGACGCCGCACTTTACAAATAAAAAAGTGTCGTTGGACTCAAAGATTTTCGATTTATTTTTGCCTCTTAAATAGACAAGAAATCATGGTCAAGAATTGAACTATAAGATCACAATTTTTTTAGCCCTAAGAAAACTCAGTTTTGACGGCTTTTCCCAACAGGGACAAAGGAGCTAAACTGACCATCGGCATAGTGATCAGAAGGCAAAACTACAAGGAAACCCTTATATTACAACACTGGGTTGGATATTTTTTTTTTAGAAACTGGTGTTGTTTTAATCTTTTCATTGTTGTTTTCTTCTTTTCCTTTTCTTTACTTTATTAAGTTTTTAGGAAAATTCTGGCCACCGTATTTTGATTATTTTCAGCAATACTTGCTTACGAGAACTAAAGCACTGACCCAAACATTGGATATACGTTTTTTGTTGTATTTTTACCTCCTAAAAACGAATCCGTGTGGTTTTGCGCCAGCACCCACCAGTCTTCAGAATGAATTGTAGAAAATTAATAAAATCGGGGAATTTTTCCGGGATTCCATTGGGTTCCCGAGACTAACAAAAGTAGATGATACCCTTATCTCTTAGTATGCAGTTAAATTGTTTTATATATACAGGGTGTAACAGAATGTTGTTAAAAAAATTTAAGAGGAGATTTGGCAATGTAATTCGCGACAACTGAAGAAATATGTCAAACAAAACAATCTTACGCCACTGTCTAAATAAATTTGTTTAAAATTTTTTAGATTAACCAAACAAAAATACACCTTTTTCGTCTCCTATTTTTTTTTGTATGTTGTTTTGGTTTAATGAGAAAAAAATGAAATCCACCTAATTGCATATTTTTAGACAATAAAGAAGCATTGCAGTGGCGGCTCATCAGAGGAGGCAAGGGAGGCTTAGCCTCCCCATAAATTTAACCATAAATGCGGCAATACAAAATTTTTGTTTGCATTTATGTAAATATTACGTATTTTGCCGGTAATTCAAAAAATTACCGGCCTTTTCTGTGTTTATATAGTCATGACATTAGCTTTCCCTGTTCTCCCATGCACGAGCAGCCACTAAAGCATTGAGGGAACTTTTTTTTTTTAATTAGGTTTTATAAATTTTTATTAGCAGTCATGTAACAACAACAATAAATACCTATTTAAACAAGGTTCTAGTCTAACAGTTGTGAGTGAACAGATGTCTTCGCCAGCTATTTCTTTGGCTTTTATTTTTATGGTTCTTTCAAGATATATTAACAAATCATCAAAACAATTCAACTGGACATTGAGACCCTATGTATGCTTATTCCAAAAACAACTCCATGCATCTTGGAAAAGGTAAGAGATACCGAGTCAGTTAAATAAGAACAAATTTAAGGTTTTGTGTGTTTTAAAATTCCGAATATTTCCGGAGATATCCGAGCACCAAAAAATTAAAAATTTGTTTTAAAATTTTCCTGGTCTTATTTAAAATCACATTTTAAAATTAATTGCACTTTTGCATTGCCACTTTTTCTACCCTAATCAATGGTGGTAGTTTATTTGAAATGCGAAATTTGGTTTCGTTGTTATGCTGCTTTGTATTATTTATGTTGACAATGATGCCTAATATATTTTTTTAATTCAATGCCTAATCAGGTAGTTTTTGTAAATGTTTTTCGCCATTTTGGATCTAGATACCCATTTTTACATATAGACTATAGGCGTGTTTGGTATAAAAAAGTTGGTGTTTGGCATTTAATCCTCGTTATAACTAGTTTTAACTTAACTATACTATTCTCGAGTTAAGTTAAGTATATTTCATTAAATCCCTAATTCTTGTCGAAAAAGTCAGGACCACTCGTTCGAACAAGTAAAGAGAACAAAAAACCCAAATATGCAGAAATTTAATTTCTTTGTTTATAGATCAAAGCATAAAATCCTTTTGAAATTTTTGACGTTTCTGACTTAACTCAGTTAAACGCGTTTGGCATCAAAACTTTTTTAAACCTTTTTTAATTCATTTCTTCTTTTTGTCCTCCACTACAATCCATTACACTACACTTTTCGCCTTGACAAAAAAAACCTATAATTTTTGATACAAATATTGTAATAAAACGCTATAGGGTTTTTTGTTATATTGCGGATGTTAATTCTTATAGAGTGTGTCTACGTAAGTTGGCGTCATATGGAAAACTTTTCTAATATTGATTTTACGAAAAAAGTTATTCCTCGTAAAAAGTTCTGCATGGTCCGAAACCTAAAATTTAATAATCAAATTGTGTCAGTCATCTTCGAGGTTTGGCCAAAAATGTAATTTTTGCATAAGAGTAAAGTACCTGCATTTTTGATAATATCGCAATTTGTTATAAAGAAAAGATGTTTAGAATTAAAAGGTACTTTTGAATATAACATTTTATTTCCAAAAAAATTTTGGTTGAACTTTTTTTTCTGCCAATATTTGAAAAATTTAGGTTTTTACATTAGTGCATTGTACTGTACATTCTTCTTGTTTTGAAAAGAATAAATTTAAAAAGTTTATTTAAAACTGTCCTATGACATTTATAATTATGAAATGTAGTGACAAACCTAGGTTTTCACCATTATGGCTGAAAAAAAATCAAAAATATATATTTTTTGCAAATAAACAAAATTGCATAATATGTAAAAATATTTTTTAATTCTAAACATCTTTTCTTTATAACAGTTTTTGATATTAGCAAAAATACAGGTACTTTATTCTTAACCAAAAATTTCATTTTGGCCAAACCTCGTAAATAACTTATACTATTTGATATCTGATGGTTGCTTCCATAGGTTGCTTTTTAGGTTTTGGACCATGAAAAACTTTTTATAAAGATTTTTTCGTAAAACCAATATTAAAAATGTTTCCCATATGACGCCAACTTACGTAGACACACTGGTATACTAACTAGATAACGCTCCATAATTTATATTTTCTTCTTGAACCTTAAAGCTTCTTTTAGTGATTTTATATTGTACCCATCATTTAAGTAAACAGTAAAAATTATTTCTACACAAAAAAGGATACATTAAAAAATTGATCTGACTATCTGTTTTTGTGATTTTAACCTATAAGTTTACTGTAACCAAAAGTACGTTTAATTACATTCAGGATTACAACTTATCAGCTATAACCAAATCAGAAGTAAATAGTAGAGAAGGAATATCTGTTTTGTGCAACATATTTCCAAAGTGATTTTTGCCATTATTACCGACTTACAGAATACCCAGCTTATTTTAAAAAATAATTTCTCTTTTTGAGATGATTTGTATATTGTGCCTTTAGATTATTCTACAGGGTGTTTTAAAATTTGGGTCCAAATGCAACATTTCGTTTGTCCCTGTAAAACAACAAATTCCATTAAACTTTTTACATACTCCATATTAAGTAAATAAACATTTTAATTAAAGGGGCTACAACTGAAGCACGAGATATTTGAAATCGGTCAAAAAACCAAGAAGTAATTTAAGATTAAATTTAAGCAACATTTTGTTTGACTGTTTTTTTTTTGTCCAAGAGTGTATCTTGACATTTACAAAATTTGGTATTTGTAAGGTATTGGACCTAAAGAATTTAACAGTGATGTCAGCACCATTGCCATACTTCCTAGTTTTGTGCTACGAGTATTTTTTTTATGGAATGGCGATAAATTAGGCAGGATAAACTTAATAAGTTTCCAAAATTTCATGTTTACCAGTTGCTAAGATATGACAAAACCACATTTTCGTTAAAACGCTTAAGCTGCATTTACAAAATTCGGTATTAGGTTCCTGGGCAAGCAGAATTAACCAGTAATATCAGAATTGCTGTCAGATTTTGCAGTTTTGCGGTAATTATTTTTTTATTTAAAATAGAATGTTCAACGTATTTTAATTGCAATAAGATGGAAATATCAACTTAGTAAAATTCCTAATTCCTTAAATTCAATCTTTTACCATTAGCCGAGATAGGATACTAGAGCATTTTCAGTAAAATCTGGGAAAAATGCTGATACCACTGTTTATTTAGGCGTGCCTAGAAACTAGAAACCCAAATACTGAATTTTGTAAAAAACTATGGCGGTTGACACCATGTTTAGGCGTAACGCATTTTTGGCCGAAGTTGTAATGGGTTATATCTAAGTAATTAATCAGCACAAAATTTTAAAAATTTGTGGAACATACTAAATTTGAGGGGCTAGTATTAACGTGTACAATCTCCAAAATTGGTTTTTAAGTTATCTCCAATTAACAATGAACAAAATACCTATACAGTGTGACTGTAAAAGGTCTTTACAAAATGCTACTACAAATTCTTTGGGCCAAAATACAACGATATAATGCAATTTATCTTAGTCAAAGGTGGATGGCACCTTCTATCTTGCAAACCAGCAATCTTTTGACAAAGATAAATTGCATTAGATCGTTGTATTTTGGCCCAAAGAATTTGTGGTAGCCCAGGCGTCGAGTTTCTCTCTTTCCCCGCATGAATTTTGGAAGAGTCCCCAGCTCGGTTTCACTGAGATGAGAATCGTCCCCATTCCTGAATTTAAGGTGTTCGAGGGGTTAAATTTAACATCATAATCGTGATCAGCGACCTAAAAAACTGCCGCCTACCTGACTTGGGCTAGTTCTGAACCTTATTTACAAAGTTCTTAATTTTTCCAATGAGCGTCTGAAAAAAAAACATTTCTTAAATACATTTTTGGCTGCAGGAATACAACGTTCTGTAAGCCTGTTTTTATAAGGTAAAAATTAGGTACATATTTTACGAAAAATTTTGGGAAGCGAATGCAAAAACCGCATTCCGATCGGTCCTCTCATGAAAAGTTCCGGACATTTGGTCTTTTAAGTGTTTCATTACCTTGACTTATTATAGAACGCACAAGAACGTTGCGATTTTATGAACACACATAATTAAAAAAAATCAAAACGTATCAACATGTATCAGAAATTATTAAAATAGATTATTTACATATATTTAAGTTTATACTTTACACATAAGTATCTTCTTATTTTAAAGTTTTGTACAGGTTTCCTACTCTTGCTCATGGTCAGGCTGGAGGGAATTTATCGTTTTTTAAAGGTATTTTTATGGCTTTTGCTCTGAGAAATTCTTCAGTATAATTCCTCCACTTGTGGCCCCCAACAGAGAAACTCGCGGTGCCGCATGTATATCGAACCCATGGTACGTTAGTATTTAGGCTTTCAGCCTTCGTAGATTTAAGGATAAAATAATAATAAAAATAATTTAACATAAAAACTATATGCTTGCATTATTATATAATTGGTGAACGCAACAGCAGCGGCTGGTAATGGCAAAATGTTTCAAATTTTGTTTAGGTCTGCTTTTATAGGTTACTACCTTTTGCCCGCGGCTTCGCACGCGCTAAATTCGGAGTAAACAAAATCCGATTTCCTATACCGTAAGGATTTTGGATATTATTATATACATATAAACCTTACTCTTGAATCACTCTATCTATTTGAAAAAAAACGCATCAAAATTTTAAATGTAACTATTTTCCTAAACACTCTCTATATGTTTTTTTAATAATATTATTAATATAAACCTTTCTCCTAAATCACTCCATCCATTAAAAAAACGCATTAAAATCCGTTGAGTAATATTGAATTTTATATGTAAACTATTTTTTTCAACACTCAGTAAATGTTTTTTTTCTTATATTAATATACATATAAACCTTTTTCTTGGATCACTCTATCTATTAAAAAAACCGCATTAAAATTCGCTAAGTAATATTGAATTTTAAATGTAAACTATTTTTTAAACACTCCGTATATGTTTTTTTTTATATTATTATACATAAAAACCTTCTTTTTGAATCAGTCTACCTATTAAATAAACCGTATCAAAATCCGTTGACGTAAAATAAAATTTTTAAATGTAAACTATTTTTTAAACACTCTGTATATGTTTTTTTATATTATTATTCATATATACAGGGTGTCCCAACTCTATTTATACACCAAATAACTTCGCCCCTGTACAAGATACAAAAATATACTTGAAATAGAAAATGTTTATTCGGATACACTTTTTTAGTAATAGTTCTAGTTATTATACAAGGTGTCTCAAAATCATGATTTTTATTGGCAAGTAGATTTTTTTAAATGGAACACCCTATATATTTTAACAAACTTTGACTGTATGAAAGTTCTACATCAAATATATAAACCACACTATACATCAATTAGTGCTAGATTGTTGAGATATTAGCATTATGTTGATATACTCACTACCAATTAAAAGTGAAAAAAATAAAGTAATTTTGGTGTTGGTTTTATAATTATTTTTAAATAATTCTGTCACTGTCATAGTGACAAATAATATAATAACAAGAAATGGATTATCCTTCCATTGTAAGAAGTACTAATAGGTATGTCAAAAATTTAGTTTATTTTGGACACCTGTTTACTGAATTGCATTAAAAACAACATTACGTCAATTATAGCGGGTTTTTAAGTTAGGTTAGTAAGTATGTATGTAAAATAAACTAAATAGCGGACTTATTTATTAGTAGTTCTTACAATGTAAGGTTATTAATTGCATGTTATTATATGTTTTGTCATTTTTGACAGTGGCAGACTTGGAATTGGAACAAAAAATTTGTATTTTTTTTCTTCACTTTTAGTCGTTAATAAGTATACAATACTGCTAATATCTCAAAAACCAGCAATAATTGGCGTATAGAATGTTATATATTTTTGATGCAGAATTTATTATAAAGTCAGAATTTCTGAAAATAGATGGGGTATTCCATTTAAAAAAACCAACTTGACAATGAAAATTATGTTTTTTAGATGCCTTGTATATTAACCAGTACTGTCAGGAAAAAAGTGTATTCAAATAAACATTTTTTATCTTAACTTTTTTTTGTATCTTGTACAGGGGCGAAGTAATTTGCTGTATAAATAGAGTTAGGACACCCTGTATATACATTTCTCTTGAATCTTTCTATCTATAAAAAAACCGCATTAAAATCCGTTGAGAATATTAACGTCAATATCAAATTTTGAATGTAAACTATTTTTAAACACTCTGTATTTTTTTTTTGGTATTATTATACATATAAACCTTCCTCTTAAAACACTCTATTAATTAAAAAGCATTAAAATTCGTTGAGTAATATCGAATTTTAAATGTAAACTTATTTTTTAAACACTCTGTATATGTTATTTTGGATATTATAATACATGTGAATCTTTTTCTTTAATAACTGTATCTATTTTAAAAAACCGCATTAAAATCCCTTAAGAATAGTACGTCAATATCGAATTTTATTTATAGTTTATCCAAAATAATTAATATCTGAACTTTTTGTTTAAATCTTAGTAAAATATAGCCTATAACACTCCTGAATAGTGTAGCTTTCTGATTGTGAAAGAATTGTTATGATAGGTTTAGTACTTCCGAGGATTAGCGGCTACAAACCAACAAAGCCACAAACAAAGTTACAAACTTTACCTCTTTATATATTAGTTATTTAAATTTTAGTGCCAATTTGTTAAAAAGTAAAAATAATTTACCGCTTTATTTTATAGACTGCAATAATCATTAAAAACAACTATATTTAACAATGGTACAGATTGACCCAGAAAAGCAGTCACCAGCCGCTATTAAAAATCAATCAAATTTTAAACAATATACATGTTATGACAAAGAAGAAAACCTGTGAGCAAAACTTTCTGTAACACCCGGTATAATCTGTTGCCGCGATTTTCCTTAAAATTGCCTTTGTTATAAAAACTTTGTTTTAACAAAAAGTTGTTTATTTCTGGTTTCTGTTTCAGTTAATACTAATGGTAAATCATTATTTAATAAGCAATTTAGTTAATGAAAGCGTTGCGTCCTAGGAATTGCGAAAATATTTATATTTACCTGGTTTGCCGGCTAACTCTCCTACCCAAATCATTCATAAAGTATGTCGTTTAGATTTAAAAACTCAAAATCATCACTGGTTTTATAACAGTTTGTTTTCATTATATCAGCGAAATATCCTTATTGCATAATTTACGTTGTAGGTACAATTTGATTGTGGGTACAATATTGTTATCCCTACCTACAAGAACGCCTTAAATTAACAAAATTCCCACAAATATTGGTTCCCCTTCTTTGAAAAACCCCACATATAAACCTAGCAATTGCTTTCTCTGAAATTCTGCATGTAACATGAAGTGCGATAATTCTTTTAACGTAACTACCTAGATTCTTGTAGGCTACACACCGCTTTAGTTATACTTTCCTCTTTTCTGAGTTTTTTGCAAAACAACATTTTAAAGCAACATTTATTTTAAACTCGTAATTGAAAATGGACTTTACAGTTTTTTATTTAATTTTGTGTTTATGGTTAAGACAAGACGTGACAGCTCAGGAAACGCAAAAGAGGAGAGCAACAAAAACACTACAAAATTGGAAACGCGTGAGTAGATATAATGTATTCATTGATTAAATAATAACTCTTTTTCCAAATTACGTAATTAACTAGTAAAAATAGTATGCTATTAAAGATATTTAACTTTAATTATAAAATATATATAAATAGAAGTCAAGTTCATGAAATAAATAAATGTTCGTTCGTTTTTTTTTCAAATATATGTTTTATTGCTTTTTGTTGTTTAATAAGAGGTTAATTTTTTTAATTAAATTAAACAATCTTAGATACAATACCACTTTCATTTATTGCAATAAGAACATTGGTATCTCTTTTTTTTTTAGAAATGCTTAAATCTACTCAATTCATTTGATAGAACATTTATTACCAAAACGGGACGTTACTTTTTAAACTTTTAAAATGTGTTTGTATTTATTTTGTAAAACAACTTATATAATATTAAAATCGACGAAGAAATAAACTGTCCTAAGAAAAATACGCTAAACAATATTGTCAGTAGATATTATGGATACTTTGTTATACCTCTTCTATAATTTAGGCCAACTTTTATTATAAAAATTTAAATTTAATAAAATAATAACCATAGGCCATTTTTATGGGTCTTTCAAAACAAAGAACCTACATAGTTGTTTAAGATTTCGTAGTCTTAAAATTGCGTAATATTATTAAAAAACTAATGAAATGATTTAGGATTTTTTATTTATAATTTTTAATAAGGTATTTAAAATTAATTATTCAATAAATATCCAACCGAATACGACCAACTTATACCTACTTGCAATGTTTACGAAAATGTAGGTAAGGCGTGTTTCACTCTCACTTTCTTCAGTTTTGCTGTGACATTGACCCAGTGAAGGTTACATTATTATTATATAACGTAGTATTTGTTCTAAGAAAGTAGGATATTGGGTAAAGCACAGTTTTAAGAACACATGGTGATTATTTATTTTTATAACAAATTAAACTGCAACTAAATGCCAGGAGAATTTTTGTTTCTCCGAAATGCTTTAAAGTTACTTAATAGTACGAGATCCGAATAGGGGCGACCTTTACCCATCTGTTTACCGAATAAAAACTGTTTTATATTAAAGACAGTATTTGAACAAAGGTATCGCCATAGGGTTGCTTAAAAAAATTAGGTCAAGGTCATATTTAATTTAAAAAATAACTTCAAAATTTTTTACACACCTTGTATAATGGTTCAATATTTTTAAATACGCACGTATGCTATTAAAAATATATTTTTAAATACGCACGTATGCAATATGTTTTTATTAAGTTTAAAATTAAATAAATTATCACAGCTTTATTTATAAAATAAAAAAACAAAATGTACTAATATATAAGTACTGTCATGTACAAAAAAAAAAAAATTGACATTATACAGGGTCACTAAAAATGTTAAAACTTACTTTTTTCAATTGGTCATAGCCTTGACCTATTTTTTTAGGCAACCCCATGACAATACTTTTGTTTGAATACTGTCTTTAATATGGAACAGTTTTCATCCGGTAAACAGATGGTTGAAGGTCGCTCTCTATTCGGATCTTAGACTATAACGAATTCTGTAATGGTCTGTCGATTAACTGCTTTATTAAAGTCGTTAAATAATTATTATTAAACATAGATTATTTGTTATGTTAAAGATTAAATTTGTATTTTAAGAATAAAACACCCCTCTACAAAAAAAAAAGAATCAAAAGATGGAATATATATTATACAGGGTAGCCATTTAAAAACAAAAACACAGCTAATTTTGGGACTCCAGGTCATTTTAAGAAAAAATCGTCAATTTGTGATTTTAAGGAAAAACAGGATGATGCTCATTCCCAAAATATTAAATAGAAAGAGGAACCGAGTGATATAGCAGTTGTAATGTGACCACTCTTGCTAAAGGGTTGCAGTTTGGGGGTGAAAGTGACAAAAAATGTTTCCCCTAAAATTAAAAATAGATGTGTCGAACGTTTTTCCTTAAATGACTTGGAGTGCCTAAAATTAACTGATAATGCAATAACAAAACAAAGCGCTATTAGTTACCCAATCCGAAATGTTTATATAACGGTATGTTGTGTTAGACTGTCTTCTTTCTTCTTTCCAAGCATTGCTTCTACACATATTATGTATATTTGACTGGCTGATCCTGTATGCGTTTGAATGCATTCTTTCTTTCTAAACACGAATTGGTGGTCAGAATTTGGCCCTTAGGTGACAATTTGCCTCAACCCTCAGAAACATGAAAAGAATCAGCAATTTGGACAGTTTTTGGCGATTTTCTGAAAACTCAAATTGCTAACTACTAACTGGTTACAGATTCGTTCTCAGGCAGCAAAATACCAAGAAAACCATACATCGCATGTGAATTTCAGGTTACTATTTTTATTCTTTATTTTTCTGATGATTTTTCAGTGATTTATTTTAAAAATAAAACAGTGGTGCCAGTATATATAGATATGTACAATGTAGCACGAGTTAAACACCACTAAAGCAGTTTATAACATCTATAGGTACGATACATTTTTACCCCGTACAATGGTGTAATCTAATATCAAAGTACTATTTCAATTGACCCAGTTGTCAAATACATATTTATAGTAAAAACTGAAGAAAGTCCTACATGAAAATTTTAATTAATTTTTTTCTCATTTCCCATGGTTAATATATCTTAACCTATATTACACTGCATTCCTATTAAAACGAGCAGTCCTCTATAATTCCTGTATTCATACACTTAAAAGTTATTTAGGCTAAATAAATTATCCGAGACAGAGATAGCTGCTGGGCCTTCCTTGTCTGTCTTCAAGGAAGGCAAACGCAGATGGCGCGTGAGTCGACTTTATCGTTTGCCCGCCAAATTCAAATTATATAGCTGTGCTATTTTTGCCCTTAATGTTAGGTACTTGTTTTTGTTTCCTATTATATATAAAATATTGGGGTTTAGTTCAATAATTACACACACCTTATTAAAAATGTCATTTATTTGGTTTTTATAAAGATTTTTTCTTACAGATAACCATGTCAATATTACCTTAAATTATCTGTTGAAAAGCACAAATTTAATATATACACTGTGATCACTAATAAAAGTCAATATTCAAAGTCAATTAAAGGTAAAAAACCACAGAAACACACAATAAATCACAGAAAATGTAAACAAACTGTCCAAACAAATCGGCCATTGAAAAATATCAAACACAAATATCGATTAACATTTCGGCGTGACTGCCTGCGGCAACGTTTTGTCAAAGTTAAAAATATTCGATTCATGGTATATTTTCTTTCTCTTAATTAGATGTGAGCCAAAAAAGGACATTAAAGTTTACATGCAGAAATTGTAAACAACTTGGCAACCAGGGCAAAGCGATGATTGCTCCATCTACGATAGCCTGCCATGATGAAAGACAAAGACATATTTATTGGAACTTGCGTTAAACCAGAAGAGATAAATACAATGGACAAATTGTTAGGACCAGTTACTCTGGAACTAGTTTTGTTAAAATAATATAAAGAACGTTGTACAAAAATTTGGTAATGCAAAATATTTGTGTCACCAAAAATCGTTATACAATCAGGTTTATAATTACAAATTTTCCTAAATCAATTGCAGAGAAGCTTAAATAAATAAACAAATTAAATACACGAATTGAACTCTTAACAACGCTTTTAGCACTGTTTCATTGATATAAAGCTTGTGTCTCTTAACAATTGTAGAAAAACTGTATTACGTTTTTTTTTTTTAATTTATAAAAAACGGACGTTACCTATTTTTCAGCCATGCACCCTAATATTTTTTATCGCTATTCGCTTGTGTTAAAAATTAAGTTTTATCAATCAAAAATTTTGTTTACGAGAATTTAAAAGCTTTTAACACTCTTACCCTTTTTATAAAGGTAACTTTTATTTAAAAAGCTTTTGAAGTTTTAAAGACAATATAGTTTTTTAATTTTTCAGCACCATAGTTTAAAGAACCAATATAAAAATTATATTTTTTCTCTAAAATTAGTTTTTTATTTTTTTATTTTATATTTAAATTAATCTTAAGGTTTTTAATAAAAATCTACATTTTTTAAAATAATGCTTTATGATACAAAAGAAAATTAATTTTGTGATTCTTTACTAATCTATCTAAAATAAAACTTAGTTTTTGGTAGTAAACTTTTCTCTATGAATATTTTCAGTTTCGGGCGATAATAGAAACTAGAATTTTGGAGAAAAAGCATATATTGATTCATACATATTTTTATACCTCCATAATATGCTCTGGAGGAAATTTACCATACATTCACTAATTAGATGAAGCTACTTTTATAAAATAAACATATTTTAATATGCTTTTATAAGCTTGCTACATACTTAGGTAATATCAAATTTAAAAGCTAAAAACCCCAATATTAAATGTAGATTTTTTGTAAGAATCATGAGTCAACAAAATGTCCCACATTTTAAAAGCACTCAAAAATAATCATAAGCAGACACTGGACAATGCAGAACGTTTAATGCCTTTGCAAGGAATGTCGTAACCTCAATTTGACTCTCTCTACATAAATAACGCGTGACTATTACATAAGGTTATGTCTCCTGGCTTGGAAATATGTATAATTTTAGTAGATGGGACGAACATATTGCAAGTTTATTCTTAATGTGTCATTAATTTATTTATACATTAATCGATAAGTGCGTCGTAAATATGTGCCATATTTTTTCTAGTTACTCTAGTTAGGCATAACACTCACGCCGATGCGTGGCGCTTCTGGTATTTAAAATTATCACACAACCATCAATTTTAGGCGAAGAACCAATTTAAAACGGTTTTTACCAATTTGTTAGGTTGACTTTTAAACAATATAATATACCGTCGTGTTGTAACCAATTAGTTATCGCGGTTTTAATTGGTTGAACGCCTCAAAATTGATGAATATTGCAACACAGTCATTCAGTGATAAAAATTGGTATCTACTAGGATCTATTTTGATCCATTTTCACATTTTTGTAGATTTTGGTGCCCCTGTTCAAAACATAAAAATTTCTTAATGTGAATCTTGTTTTTTTAAGAAGCAAAAGCAGTTGCCATACACGGCTTTCTTGAACATTTAAATTTTTTGTCCATTTGTCCCATTGTAAAGTACTTCCGTGGACATCATACCGTGGATCCAAAATGGGAAAAATATCTACAATAGTTGCAGAAATTATAATTTTTGTTTTTGTCTCGGCTAGAAACAAGAATTTCTTAAAACAATGCATTAAAGTTAATGCAAATACCTACAGTGTGTCCACATAAGTTGGCTGCATAAGGGAAACTTTTTTTATTATTAGTTTTACGAAAAAAGTTATCCCTTATAAAAAGCTCTGCAGAACCAAAACCTAAAATGCAATCATCACTAATCAAATTATGTCAGTCATGTAAGAGGTTTGGCCAAAAATGTAATTTTTGCTTAAAAGTAAAGTGATTTTATAACGAAATCCACGATGACAGCCACTAAAAACACTTAGCACACATTTTTGGACTCATCTCATTTTTGTATTTTTATTGCATTTATTTAATAAATCCTACAAAAAATATTTTAACTTACTACAATATTAAACTGGCACAACAGCAAACAAAAACTTGACCATGAAATGTCGTTTTGATACTAAGATAAGCTCAAAAATATACTCGATAAGGGCACCCAACAACGTTGCCATGTCACTTAATTCTCAAAGCCAATAGGGAGATAAGAGTTGTTATACTCCAAGTCATTAAAAAAATGCACACATGCGACTTGTATAAGTTGGTAAGCTGATCGATCCGGGCTGATTAAATTTTGATTTAATTTTTGGTTTAAAAATATAAGTTTTCTGTGAAGTATGGGTTGATATTTTTGGATCTGCAGCTGAACGACCGTCGGCGGCATTGTTGAATTATAAGAAAAAAGCGTCCCTCATGCGGCATTTTTAATAAACATCGATGAAAACCGACGACAAACGTTTCTCAAATATTTTACAAGTATATAAATTGGAGTAAAAGTGTCAAATAGGGTTTTCTACCGTTTATAGGATTTTTTTTTAAGTGATACTTACCGATTTAAGACCCTTTTTTAAATACAATACCTGTGGCGCTGATTTAAAATATTCCGTTTTAATTATTTATAACTTAACAAACATGCGATGAATAGGTGTGCTGGGCGATAAAATAAGTAAAATGAGTAAATGTTTGGCAAGATCACATACAGAATGAAGTAAAATTATTTTTTTTTCCTAAATATTTTTGTTAAAAAATTCAAGAAAAAAATCAAAATTTAAGTTTTATATCCTTAAATTTTCAAAAAAGGTATAAGAAAATGTCATATATTGCAAGTAAAATATGAAGAGCATTTGGCAACATCAAAAATGTGTCAAAGAGATATATTTTTAAATTCCTTAATTAAGCATATTAAAAAAAAGGTGGTATTAACCAGAACTAACCTGACGATGACTTCAGGCACGTTGAATTTAATTAAAATCCCTACATATACAACCCAGATGCGTAAAGTTAAACAAAGAAGCCGTTGTTGCCAAATCGGAAAGACCCGTCAATTTTATTTGTAGGGGGACACTTAAAATGAATATTTTTAGCCTTCTTGTTTCAACCCCCTAGGAGGGTAGATGTCACCCTTAGAATATTAAATGGGAATGGGGGTCAAGTGATACATCATTTTAAAGCTCCTGACGAGTACTTTATAACCCTAGAATATGAAGTCAATATCTTCACCTATTACAAAATGGCGGTACTTTAAAATTACCTAAATACCTGATTTGGATGGCCATATTTCCGAAACTAATAAAGTTAGATGTACCTAATGTGGTGTTTTCTTAAAGCTCTTTTAAAGGTCTTTTTAATGGTGATACTGGTAGTAATATACAGGGTAGAAGAAAAGTACATATTTTTTTATTTAAGAACCCTGTATATTATTTTACCATTAAAAAGACCTTTAGGCTTTAGCACCCTCTAACTGTGGCTTTCGAAATATGACCATCCAAATCAGGTATTTAGGTATTTCAAAGTACCACCATGCTGACATAGGTGAGATATTGACTCATATTCTGGGGTTATAAAGTACTCGCCCAGGAGCTTCAAAATGTAATGTGATGGCATCCGTCATTAATAAGTTATGATGAAAAATGCGTTTAAGATGATGGCATCCATCATTAATAAGTTATGCCAAAAATGCGTTAAGGATGATGGCATCCATCATTAATAGGCTATTGGCAAAAAAGTATCAAAAAGACACGAAAGTGGGCAATTGGCCGTTATTGGGCCACATGTTGCAGATACTGTGTTGGCATTCATCCTTAATAAATTATGATAAAAAAGTGCGTTTGGCTATAATTTATTATTAAATAGGTATTGCAAGTTTAATAAATTAAATGCCCCAAAAGTTAAATAACATATTTAGAATTTTGTAATCGAAAAAATAAGAAAAAAAGCAGGAAAAACTTTATCATGAAAAAAATTACATAATATAAATTTTTATACAGTAACAATAAACCATAAAAATTAAAGGCATTTAATAAAATTAAAACAAAAAAGATGGTAAATCAAAGAAAATACTTTAAAATAGTAAGTATTCAAGGGACACTTACACTTAATTTTCAGACACAAAACATAGGGAGAACTATTTTAAAGGAGTTAAATGTCAAAAAAAAACTATTAAATATATATAATATTTTTTATTAACACGTCTTTAAAACTTTTAATAAGGCAACTCCCTGATTTCATATAATTTTTTTAAGTGACTACAAACTTAAAAGGTTCTAAACAAAATGTTTACAGCTCCTAACAGTCTACTTGAATAACTCACCTTCTCGACTAGCCATCACCAATTAATCATACAACACACACTAATTAGGTAATAAATACACTTAATTATGTCTATTTAAAAACTCTTTTCTTTAAAAAAACAAACTAAAAAGCTGGAAGAGCGTAGAAAACAACTGCACAAAGCGATCAAAGAAAAGCAACTTTTTTCATCTGTCAAAATCGTCAAATCTTGTATTTCGGCTAAGCGGGAAATTTGAAGTTGTCACCTTCGGTCGAAATTAACCTAGCTAATTTTACCATAATTTTATTTTTATTCTCTCAAAAATACATAATAAATATTTTGTTTAACTTAATTTTTATTTGCATGATTTGTAACAATAAAATGTTATGAAAAGGCCAATTCCTTTAAATTATGTAAAAATACATAAAATTATGTTGTTTAGCTGCCATTATAAATAAAAAAGATCAAAAAAATTACTCTAATGTTAGTTAAATACCAATGTTAATAATATGGTTTGAAAAGTATGAAAATGCGTTGAAGGTTTGCCTTCAAAATCCAATATTTATTTGCCTGCAACAAAAAGGCATACTTTATTTAATGAGGATTGGTATGCCGCCATTTTTGTATGCTTGCCGGCAATTCGCCTGCATGAAAAATTTATTGGCAACTAAGTATTTATTTAGGTTGACTTTTTAATGCGAATTAGATGTTGGCATAATATTGCCACCAATTGCCAATGCTTTACCATCAATGCCAATATGAAAAATGTATATTGCCGGCAAATAGTGTTTGCTGGGTACTATTTATCATTGAGAAATAAAAAAATAAAAAAGATACACGTTTTCTCATTTTTAGAGACAATCATAGAAAAATTATTGTTGCTAACACTTGCGCAAAGTGGCTTTCCGCATTTAAAGCTTTTCCGAACTCAGCTTTGCATCGTTTGTCAAACTACGTTACTTTATGGTCTAACTGATTTGCGTGCGACAAAGTATCACTTTACGCACTTGTTAGGAAATAGTATATTACATTACGTGTGTCAAAACTGAGTAATTTTACACGAGTGTGACAAACCCAAGTAATGTACTTACACTATTTTTCCTACAATCACAAAGTATTCTTAAAAGCTAAATTTTAAGTTTGTTTGTTCTTACAAAATAAAATAAGAAAGCAAAAAGAAACTTTTGTCACACCAGGGTGAAATATAATTTTTCTTCTCACCATTTGAAAAAAGTTTACTCCTATACGCACGCATTTTAGTTTCGAAAGAGTCACTTTTTCGCACTACTTTACCGCACTAGTACGGAAACATACTTTTCAATTTATTGAACCATATATTTTAGCGAGAAGCAATGAAGGATTTCTATACACTTTATGTTTAAAAAAAAATTGCTTTTGCCAAACGACCAGGAAAAAAAACCCATTCCGAAGACACAAAATAAAACTCCTTTAATCCGCTATTAACCTGCAAAATGCCACAAACTATACATTTATCATCAATAAGCATGGAGCAGATATTGAAAGCAACATTATGCACAAAAAAATATAAAATATCATTTTTCATATTCTTTACGTCATGCAGGCATGACGTCAATAATGTGCCCACAGTTGATCATCTTCCATGATCAGTACAAATAACCGCCAGCGTCCTTCACTGAACCCGCAACGTGAAAGGCAGCACTTTCAGCACCAAATAGAAAGTGATCACAGTCTCTTGTATGCGAGAGAAGGTACGCCACAACGTTGGTGTTTTTTTGCATTGGCGTATTTACCGTTTTAGGGGCGAAATGTTTTGTGGAGCGGCAGATTTTCTACTTATAAATAATGTAATAATTTTAGTGGAATCCGATTTTCATTTTGTACGTGGAAATAAATATGAGGACATTTTTTTGGTCTCCAAAATTTTTTTCAAGGAAAAAGTATAAAAATAGGGGCGGCGAAAATAGATAGCCTACGGGCGGCAAATTTGTAAATGCGCCTCTGGCTTTTTGCTATTTTTGCATATGGGCGTAGAAAAATAACTATTTCCACCCTATTTGGACCGCGATATCTTCCTAATGGCTTTTGATCTAACGTTTTTACAGCAAAACACACTATTTTAAACAAACAGTATTCTCTTTAAATTTTCCGAATTTGTTTTAACAAACCTGAAATCGTTTTAATGAAAATTACAAAATTTAGATGTTTTAAAAAATAACGTTGTGTGATTTATTATAATGAAAATTTCACAAATTAATAGTTTGGAATCTGGCTGTATCATATGCGCTTCTATGTAAAACTTTTTAGTAGTTTAAAATAAAATGTAAATAATAATAATAATATTAATAATAATAGAAACACAAGTCAATAAACAGAAAGAAACATTTTCCCGGTTTCCAAAAAATCATAAAAAATCTCGTAATTAAACAAAGAAAATGTGACATATTATGCTTATTTGTTAGATACTTTATAATAATAACTTTATTATATTATAATTAGTTGCCTTATGTCTATGTAAATAGAATTTTACGTAATTTTTATGACTAATTTATATACGTAAGAATTGAAACTTCATGTAAGCCGTGCATTACCTACATGTTACATTAGAAGCCGGTAATTTGACCCACCATAATTAACATTATTTTAAATTGAACCATTGAACGAATGCACTTGCTATTTACACAGACAATAAGACAATGCAAGACACTGGACGCCCCCAGAAAAGTCATGTCCTCAATTTGCCGGCGTCTTACATAAATACTTAGTGACTTATTGCATAAGGTTTTGCTTCACTGCTGGTCTTCCGCATTATGAAGATACAAACCAATAGGGGAGAGTGGAGCAAGAAGGTTTACAAAGGTCATACTTTAAGAGAGAGAGTCATTTTTGTTTTTAATTTTACTTCTACTTATTACACTTTGAATATCTGGTGACACTAAAAGGTTCAGTTAACCATTATTAAAAACAATTAAAATTTAAAAAAAAGTATTTGCCCTGTCTTGCCCTATGGTACAGTAAGATGGGGTATCCCTGGATAAGATGGGGTAATGAGCATTAAAAGACTAGTTTTTTTGTCAAGAATCTTTTTATTTTGTACTTTGCTAAAAACTTCTTTGTCTTACGTCGTCTGTGGCACAGAAAATTGATGCTGCTTTATAACAGTTTATTTTCCCATCCTAAACAACTTTAGAAATACAGAATTATTGTTATCTTGCTCCTTCTGGCCATCTAACTATAATAATTGAAGTAAAAAAGATGTCACTAATTTCAAAGAAACCTACTGTTTCCCTTATTATAGGCTAATATGAGCTTTAATTATGGCAGCATCTCATCAGGTAGCATTATTTAACAAATCATAGTCACCTGCGAAAGCCAGGAGAAATATGAGAAGCCCTTTGCTGTAAAATTTTTTTTCCGAATATTTTGACCCGGGAGTACTTAAATAATAATAACTGGGCAATTGAAATGGGTTACGAAGCGCGGCGCCGCGCGCGGCGTATCGAACGATTCATGCACATACGTAATTGGTCAGTTTAAACCGTTTAATTCGTTGGGAACTCCGTCTAACTCCACTTTTCCATACCACTGTACAAGCAGAGTTGGGTCGAACACTGAAATTTGGTATTCGGATACGAAATACGAATACCATAAAAAAGTATTCGAATACCGAATATTTCCGAATACCTACAAAAAAGTATTCGAATACTCGGTATTCATGAATACCACGATTGGGTATTCATGAATACTGAAGAGCAAAAAAATTTCCTTTCTCTTGAAAAAGCAACTCATTCTTATTTTTCGACGTTTTTCCATAACAAAAATGCAGTGGCGTACCTTGTTCTTGCTTAAAAACTAATCATTTCAAGCATACAAGACGTCTCCCAAATTTTTCAAAAATAACTTTTCCATTTTGTAAATTATTGACTTCACTTTTGGAATGGGGATACATGTACATACGAGTTACCAGATAGTCATGATTTAACCTGACATAATAAAATTTATTATACACATGCCTTTTGTGTAAAATGGAGATAAATACAGATTAGTCCAACCTAATACATAGAAAACATAGTTTGCAATGTCACTTTTTATATGTTGTACCAAGTTACTTGTTTTTTTAATAGCAAAACCCCAAAGAAGTTAAAATAATTAATTTAGATATATTTTTGTTTGCAAACATAACTATCATGCAATATATGTCAGATGTATACCTACCTTTAGACTAAAAGGTAAAACCTAACATAAAATAATAAAAATCACATTTTTTATAAAAATATTATAGATAAATTACATTGTTGTTAGTTTTAATAAAATTAAAATCAAAATAGCTATACCTATCTTATTAAATACTTAATTAAAAAACAATAGCCATACCAATGTTTTAAAATAATAAAATTTTTAAGACAGCTAAAAAAGAAAACGTTAAGGAAAGGTGAAGCTATTACATTGGCATAACCTTTATTATTTACTGTTAAGAGTACACGCTATACCCTACAGGGCTATTTAATTTTTTGAAAAAAAAGTAGACAATTTTTAAAGGCCCTGTATAATGTGCTGTTAAAAGGGAGTTATTAAATTTGCGATTTTAAAATAATAAAAATAAGTAAGCGTATAATGTATATACAAATAAAATTATCAGGTACCGAAATATATGCAACACAAAAAGCTTGATATATGCATGCAGATATGCATGAAAAATGCATATATGCATGAAAACTGGCAAAACTTTAAATGATAAAAACTAAATATTATTTCTTATATTTTAAAATAAGCTTACGATAATTTGTTAGTTACCTATTAATATATGATTTTAGGCACAGTTACATTAGCGGAACCAAAGTGAACCAACTCCATAAAATGTTATTTTGAGCAAACAGCATTTTTGCAGCTATTTGTAATGGGTGATTCATTGGGAGAAACTTAAAAATATATAAAAAATTAAAATATTAACTTTATTAGGTAATATTTATTATCATACGGAAGAACTTTATCTTATATTTATTTTTTAAAGATTACTCCTTTTAAATGTTGGCCTTAACTGCGCCTAACATGGTCTGTTCTTAAGCTCCAATTTCCAAGCTCCAAATCAATTCGTCAGGATCATCGCGTACACTCGCAGCTACTGCCGCTATATTGTCTAAACTTCGTGCTGGATGTGGCATATTTGGTCAAGGATTAGCCAAGAATAAAAATTGGAGTTCGAATTTTTGTGATGGCAGCAAATAGTCGACTCAGTAGGCCGATTATGCGTGAACTATAATACAGTTGAACAAGTTTTAGACGTTGTGCCGGGGGCTAAATCTTTCCACAATAAATTGCCAAACAGTACTGAACACAAATACATGATATTTGGAAATTTGGATCCCCTCATCTATTCAGAAATGCCTATGTACCTCTAAATGAATCACCCGATACAGATTATATACAACGTTTTACATAATTTATTCTACTACAAAACAAAATCATTACCCACTATAGCCTTAACATTTGTACTAGTGGTTAGCTAATAATATTGTTAAAAGTAATTAAATATATTTATTATTATTTTGCTTTAATTTTAAAAAATGTAGTGATATTATTGGAAACTATATTAAAACAGGTAATTTTGAACTTGATCAATTGTGGCTTGTGGCACAGAAGATTTATACAATCTACAACCTTTTTCTGTAATAAAATGAAAAAATCCAATTTATGAACTTGGTCCACTTTAGCGTGTAAACGCCCATTTGAAATTTTTGTAAAGTAAACAATAAAATATTATTTCAAATGTTCGGTAGTAGGATTAGGCCTTTGCTTGTTCAAAATATTTAGTATATGTATAATAGTTTTTCGTGTTCCAGTTAACTTTATAACCAAAAAACGATCGCTATAGAACTACTAAGGTAAAATTTAAACTTGAGTGCTACGTTGGCACTTACAGTTTCTGGCAAAAGTTCTGCCCTCTCATTAATAAAACTATTAATTTGCAAACTATATAAAAACGAATGGCAATATTTTGTTAAAGTTTTTATAATTTCTCGTATATCTTGCCATTGAGTATAATAGGTGGGAGGGGTACCGCGTTTTGTTATCGTAAGTACCAAAACAAAAGATGTGCGGCTGGTAAGAGAGTTTATTCGAAAAAAGAATGAGAAAATCCACATTTTCTGTTTTATTCATTTTGATATTATACTGTTTTGTCAAAGTCCTAACTTTAAATCCCCCTCCCCTAGAATCACCGTTTAACTATCAAGATATATATATTTTTTTGTACATTATAACAATGTAAAAACATAAAATGAAAAATTTTGCGATTAGACTCTTTTGCCTACGCTGCGCTTAAAAAATATTGGAACTGTATCGATGATAATGCATTGTAACAGGATTTTGGAGAAAATATGCTATTAGCGATGAGAATGACTTAACCCTTAATTAGTTGCGCGGTGTATTTTGTACACCAATTTCAAAGAAAGGCATCACCATTTGCTTTAAAAACCGATTTCTTTTACTTCGACTTTATGTATCTTAGCAGAAGGATTTCGTTGATGTGCTGTAGCGGTCTTATTTGAAAATTGTATTTAGTTATGACAACATCGATACTTGTTTGTAAACGGTGCTTAAAATACACCGCGCGACTAGTATTATCTGACGCAGTATTTCACTTTTTTATTTTCTTCTATAAAATTAAAGTAGGTATTCAAAATGCATACAAATACATATTTAATTTTGCCTTCCAGGGACCAAAGATCAGTAAAAATTCCCAAAAAGTTAACCGACGTTGTCTACAAAATTATTTTGATTTATTATTATTTTAAAGAAATATTTTGCTTTTATAACCTAGAATTATTAATTTACAGGTTAAACATTTTTAATAAAAGAATATTTAGTATTAAACACGTTATTTGTTGCACATATTTGCAAAAAGAAGCTTTAAAACTCCTAACTTTCTATTGATGTATTAAATACACCGCGCGACCAATTATGGTAAAATTCTTGGTGCACCTAATTAAGGGTTAAATATGCAAATGCATATAATCCGGTCTTTAGAGAATATTCTTAACAATTATTTTATTCAAATTTTTTTATTTCAGCGGAATATATAATTCCATGTTACAAAGCAGATCCAAACATAAACCAATGTCTGCTTGGTACGTTTAACCATCTTAGACCTTACTTGATAAGTGGCCTTAAGGATCTTAATGTACCAAGTATAGATCCGTTTAAGCTAGAAAAAATAGTAATTGAAAATGGACAAGGACCTCTTAAAATTAAGGCACAATTTTTTAACGTCACCGCTAATGGAGCTCAGAATTATAGTGTTGAAAAAATTAAGTAAGTATATAAATTATATTAATCATAACTTTTTGAACTACGTAAACAACCTGTCATAAATTTATGGTAATGTTTGTACCGCAACCTCCTCTATTTTGTATCGAATATATGGTTTAAGTAAAAATTTGATTATAAATTAAATATTATAATATTTTATTTTTAGATTTTATTCTTCGCATAAATTTTACAAAAAATGCAAAACTTTACAAATATTGTATACAAAATTTTAGGGACAAGTGCAATATTTTTAATATTGTCTTGTAGCCCAAAAACTAAGAGGGCTTTTTGTTTCACAACAAAAGTGGCCACGAAAGTCGCTTGATTCTGTTTGTATTAATAACCCACAAACCACCCAATCTCAACCAAAATGGGATACCCTGTATATTGTCCATTCTGAATCCAGTGATAATGGGGCAATGTCATTTTATCGCAGTACAGAACTTTTTATAAACATTAAACTTTTTTCATAAACACAAAAATGATATTATTTAATTTAAATATCAAATACTGTGCCTTATTGTGCATTTGTGCAGTGCCGGTATTATATTTCTAGACAAAATGGTGAACAAATCAGAAATATAGAGAAAATTAATCAGATATTGTTACCCGAATTCGCAAACCTCGTAACTCCAGAATTAATTGAAGTCAAGACTTTTGCACTATTTACTAACTTAGCAATGGACAATTTTGGCCGAAAACCTCGATTTGATTATGAAGATACGATGTTGGTGAATTAGGATAACGACATATTTGAGGCGTTGAGAACCAGGGCGGAGAATATCTTAAGTAAAATGTGCTTTAACACGTATTTTCAATGGCAAGAACCTTAACGCTGTTTGCAACCTACTCCTGTAAGCCCCCTATGAATGGCGACGCCACCTATACAATATTAATGTAAATAAGTTGCAAGGAACCGAAACACATGATTTAGCAGTTTGTATCAATAAGACAACAAATAGAATTAGTTTTTGGATTGCTGACAAAAAAAATCACCAAAAGTACCGAAACGGCTAGTTTTCAAAAAATTTAAGTTTTTCAAATATATGCTAATCAAATGTCCAAATTGTCGACCATTACATTTTTTTGCAGTAACAATATATTTTTAGAAAAGATTTAAAACACGGGGTGTCGGGAGTTACGCGTCAGTTTTTCGGTGGGCGATTTTGCACGAAAAGTTAAGGCAACAAACTTTTATAAAAAATTTTTTCGAAAACTCAACATTAACAGAGATACAAGATAATGAAAAGAGTTTTTTTTGTTATTTCCTTTAATAACTTTTTTCTAGTGTAGGTACTGATTTTCGCCAAATTATATAACTTATGATTCTTTGTATTCACCCTATTAATTTGACGCCAGGGCTACGATTCTGTAACTAACAAAGGGAAAGAGAAAAGATTTATATGTCCACAGTGTCACTTTAAACCAATTGTAACTCGTCTTTCTGACTGTAGTGACAGATAAATCACTTTCTCTTTCCTTATTATTTTATAGAATCTGGGCTCAGTAGTCAATGTTTGGCCTACACTGTCCTTCACTTCAGAAAAATTACTCTTAGAATGTTTTTGTTTTAATCCGTTTATTAATTTGGATATAAAATTAATTAAGAGCATTTAAATGTCTTTTAAAGAAGTTCGTTCGTTGCATTAATTTAAAATGAACGCTTTTCGAAAAAAATATTTACGTTCGTTAAATTAGAAATTCGGATTTTTAAAATTAACAAAGCAAGCCTTGAAAACAAACGTTGTTTATGAAAAATTTGTTATTAATATGTATGCAAAATTTGACGAAAATCAGTACACTAGAAAAAGTTTTTTAAAAAATAACAAAATTTTTTTCTTCAACATCATGTATCTTCGTAAATTTTGAGTTTTCAAAATAATTGTAAGAAGTTTGTTGCATTAATATTTCGTGCAGAATCGCCCACAGAAATCCCGAAGCGTAATTTTCAGACATTCTGTATATGTTTAAAAAATAGTTTTATACATTTTAAATTGGTTTGTTTTTAATTAAAATATTTATGGTTTCTTTTTATTAAGAAAAATAACTAATAAGTTGACAGATATTAATTAGTCATCGACGAGGTTAGGCCAAAAATGTAAGTTTTGGTCAAGAGTTAAGTACCTGTATTTTTACTAATATTAAAAAAACGTTACAAAAAAGATGTTTAGAAATAAATTTAACTTTAAATGTAAAAATGTTTATTATTGTTATAAAAGAAAAACTTCCAAACTAACAATAGTCTGGCTTATGTACATAAAAACTACGAGGGAGTAAAATTAAAAAAGTAACAATGATTCATTTTACATTTGTCCGTAACAATTTATTTCAAGCAGTAAGATCTTTAAAATGCTTTTTCTTTAAGGTTCGTATTTTTCCTTAGAAAAGATGCTAGTGGTTAAAACAAAAAAACTATTAGATATATAATTTAACATAAAAACTTTGTTTCGTAAAAATATATGTGTCAAGTTTTAACAACCAATATACAGGGGTTTTGAAATTTATGCAGGGAATTTCAATGGCATATTCTACGTCAAAAATAAGCCCTAGTTTCCTATTAAAAAAGATATGTCCGGAAACGTTTTAAAGATATAATGTGTTAAAAATCTACAAAAAAAAAAACATTTTTTATCATAATTTTTAAATCGCTATAGAAATTTAATTGTTATTTGGTACATTGTACATTAACAGCAGCAATAGACAATTTTTTTTATAAAAATAATGAAGAATTACAGTGACGTCCGTACCATATTTGTATGAATTATTTTTCAAGAAAAAAAGGTGCGCCACTGCTTTTTCTTAAAATAAAAATTAGTTTTAATATTGATTAATTAATTGATTTTGAAAAAATTTGATCCCTTGACTTATTTCTAAACGATGCATAATAATTGAAAACTTTAGGTTAAATATTTAACTTTTTTTTTTCATTATTTTCGCAAATTCGTCATGCATCAAATTTGTTTTTATTTTTTCTTTGGAAACTATGCTCATTCGAAAAAAAAGAAAATATCAAATTTGTTTTAAATTCAATGGAGATTTTAAAAATAATTTTTACTTTTGGAAAAACAGGGGCGTTTTCTTGAAAAATAGTCCATACAAATATGGCACGGGCGTCATCGGCATTTTAAAAAAAATATTACATAGATAGAAATGTCTTTTGCTGTAGTACGTATCAATTATATAAATATCTAGAGCACTTTAGGAATTATAATAAAAAAATGGTTTTTTTCTTAGCAAAAGCAAGGGTTTCCGGACATACGTTTATAAAAGAAATTAGAGCTTATTTTTGACGTTGAATATGCCATTGAAATTTGATGCATGAATTTCGAAACACTCTGTATAATTATTATTGTAACATTGTGATCCATTTTTTGGTTGGAAGAAATAAATCTAAATGTTTTTAAAAAAGCCCAATATATGGGGCAAATCGTCAATTAATGCATGTTAATTTATTCACAAAGATTGATAATAAACTTAAACCTTTACTTATAGTATAATTTTGTTTACTTAATTAAATAAAAATGTTTTTTCTTTCTTTACGATAATGCTAATAATTTAAGTTTGAACATAGGTGCATTATATAATATAATACGTTCTTGTTAGGATAACATTAAATTGTGTGTAAGTGTAATTTAAGTTGTCCTATAAAATAATCCCTTAAACGACAACACGGGGTCGCCCGTGACCCCACCGTATAATATTTTAGACATATCTCTTGCAAAATTTGTATTATAATATTGCTGCTACACCTACCTTTGTAGCTTGGCTGTTATTATTACTACAGCAAATTACGTATGCCGCAGAAGTTTATTGCCTTAGTTGTAGGTGTTTGGTGTCGCCGGCGACCCTGTTGTTGTTTGCGTAATAAATAAACATGTCTGTCAAAAAATATATATTAAAGTCTAAAGGAACTAAAAGAGATTTAAAGACGACAATAAAAAGTAATAAGAATATTGACCATAATAATTATGACTTAAGTGATATTGGAAGTTAATTTGAAGAATATGAAGAAAAAGAAGGAAGACAGTCGAAATAGTGTATAAACCAACTGAAAATGAATCGTGACAATGAAGTACGAGTACCTTTAGCCCATCTACAGCAAAGTGAATAATGGAAGCAGTGGTTATAGATGGCACTCTAAACATTATTTTAAATATACACAGACAAGAAAAAATTGATTCTGCATCTTTCTAAATCTAAAGGAACAAAAACTGAGTAGAAAGCTTGGAAACTTTATTTTGACGACTACATGCTGCATAAAATTGTTACCTATTTAAACAAAAAACTACGTAAAAATAAGATACACTTTTAAAATTCACAAAAATATACAAGACAGACCGATAAAACAAAATTGTAAGTTTTAATGCTTTACCGCGGTAAATACTAATAATGCTTTAAAGAATAATTATGGGAATCTGACAAAAATGTGCAAAATAAATTTTCTTTTCTGTAAAAAATCATTGGGTAAATTAAAAAACAATCCACAAAAAGAAATTGGATAGGTTATTTGCTGTTTAAACTTTAAAATACCAGTAATTCTTCATTGGGTCGTATGCGACCCCTGTTGTCGTTTATGTATGAAAAAGTTTATGTTGTCGTTTAAGGGTTATTATTATGAAATATATTGCACTAACGAAAAAAGCCTAGATTTTTATCATTATCGGAGAACAAAAAAAATATATGTATATATATATATGTAAATAAACATATATATACATATTTATATAGTATATTTATATATATCCAAACATCTTTGTAAATAAACAAAATTGCATATTTGATATTAGCAAAAGTAAAGGAACAATTAACCAAAAATTATATTTTTGGCCCAACCGTGTCGAGGACTAATATACTTTAATATCTGATAGTTGCCTTTTAGGACCATGCAGAACTTTTAATAGATTTTTTTGTAAATTAAAAATAAAAAAATTATCATATGACGCCTACTTTCGTAGACATAATGTATATAGTCCCAGAGCTAGTAAACCCTTGGACTAACGTTAGACCTGTGAGGGTGAAAACTTTTTATAGTAATGGGTTATAGCATGCTTTTTTTTCAAACCTCATTATAAATAAACTTACTCCTAGAAAAATTTTAAGCTTACAGCTCTAACTTTTTTACATTTTTTTTACATATCAAAAATATACAGGGTGATGATGTGCACGGCTGATGCCTGCCAGGTGATTATTTTCGTACTTAGCATGCTATGACTCATCACTATACAAATTTCTAGCCTTACAGGTCTAACGTTACTTGAAGGGTTCACTAGCTCTCCTACTAAAATTATCAAATATGTTTTTATTTTAGTGCTGACGTACAGAACTACGTTATCGAAGTAGGCTTTAAGTTTCCCAGAATGGACATAAGGGGAAAATATGATGTTGATGGTAATGTTTTACTATTTCCAGTTCGAGCCAAGGGAGATTTTTGGGCCATATTTTGTAAGTATAATAACATGTCCTGGTCCCAACAATACTAGTTGGGTCCCAATAGGTTTAACTTCGACATTGAATTACTTTTAATAAATTAGTATAAAACTGATAAGGAATATTAAAAAATTTACCCATTAAAGTCTGTGCTGTTGAAATATACAGTATGGCAAAAACTTTTTTTTACTTAAAAAAAATAAGTTGATGCATGGTCTCAAACTATATTAGCAATTGTCAGTTTTTATTAGAACTCAAAGAACATACAGAATATGTTAAAAATGAAAAACCCCATAGGAGTAAAGTACCCGTATTTTTAAATAGAAATAATATTTAGGACTATAGGATGAAAAGTTATGCCCAAAAATTATTTAACTGGCGCCAAATACCAAAAAAGTGCAAAAAAGCAAAAAAGTTAGTTAAGAGAAGGAGTAATCTAAATATTTTAATTTTTAAAACAGTGTTATCAAAGAAAAAGTTCTAAAGGGATAAAAGTTGTCAAAACCCGAAAAAAATAACATCATGTAATAATAAAAAAATTATTAGATTTTTTATGCATAACAGTTGTAAATCTTGGACCGAAGTTAAGTTTAATATTTTTAAAAATATACAATTCGCCTTTAAAGAAACAACTAAAAAAAAAAAACAAAAATCCTGTAGATTAAAAACGAAGCCAAGGAAATATTATATGCCTATTTTTACAGGGTGTTTTTTCTTTCGAGTTGATTCTTTTATCCCTCCAGAACTTTTTCTCTGACGCCACTGTTTTTTTTAATTTTATTTTTTAGATGGCCTTTTCCAATACTTAACTATTTAGTTTAGTAATTTTTAGTAAAATGTATTCCCAACTAAGTTTTAAAAGTATGATTGGATCAGAACTTGAAAACATGTATTTGGGCATAACCTTTCATCTTAAATAACATTTTCATTTAATATTTTTTTCTATTTTAAAAATAAGAATATTCTACTCCTATGTAGTTCTCAATTTTTAACATACCCTGTATATACTTGGACTTTTAAGAAAACTGAGTAGTCTGCTATTATTCTTCAACTTTAATATAGGATAAAATTTCTGAAAAATTACAAATCAATTTTTTTATTTTGTTGCACAGCTAATGAGCCAAACGATATGTTTAAAATCAAAAGCACAGAATTTTAATGGGTAAACAGTTATACCTACCTTTAAACAATACAATCCAACAGGTTTTATAAATTCAATAAATTTGTGATTTTTTAGACTGAGCGGTAATAAAGCAAAATCCATAGTCAGTTCTGCTCCAGCACTCAACAGTTTTTATTTGGTGGAGTGGTTTGATCATTGGCAATATAGCCGCAGCATGCCACGATTTATTTTGTGTATTTGATATTTAAAACTATTTTTTTTTAATTTACGCTGGGGAATTCCTCAGAGCTCTTTTTGTCCGGCGCTCAAATGACATGATCAATTTCTATTTCTTCCTATTTTTTCCAATAACATGATATAATCTTCTATTATGCATTTAAAATATTTAAAAAATATAATAAATACTGTTCCTATATCAAATAATATTTTAGAGGAAATGCCGCAAAAATTAATTTTAGTTTAAATTATTTGACCTTGAACCCCATAAACGTTCGTCCATTGGCACCTTTTTTCTTAATTTCACCATTGAGGGGCCAGTGATTTTTGTCTGTACCGAGGCCCCACACGGCTCTCGGAGGCCCTAAGTATACTGTTTTTACTTTTAATATTAAATTTTATTATATCATAGTAAACATAAAATAAAAAATACTTAAATAAATAAAACAGCCAATTTACTAAAACTAAACTTTTCCGGCCTTTATGTTGGCAAAATCTTT
Source organism: Listronotus bonariensis (assembly GCA_014170235.1). Taxonomy (NCBI): domain Eukaryota; kingdom Metazoa; phylum Arthropoda; class Insecta; order Coleoptera; family Curculionidae; genus Listronotus; species Listronotus bonariensis. The sequence goes on along the minus strand of JACEGR010001125.1, from coordinate 31,286 downwards.
AACCAAATATCTTATATTCAAGACATCATACATTTCATTTTCTATAGAAATTAGCGCCAAATTAGTTTTTCTTGACTCCTTCGGCGGATTCAGGAGTACTAACACTGGCCGCTTAGTTTCACAAGTGTCAAATTGAACCCATAGTATGACTTTATTTTGACAGTCCGCTTACTCAGCGGTTAAGCGGCAATGATAAATGCGCCCATGGTAGTTTGTAAATTGTTTGTATAAGTTTTAATTTCGGAATTTTTTATTTAAAAATAAAAGATGTATGAAATAAAAATATTGATGATTTTGGGATTACTCGTAATTAACAGGATATATTTTTTTAAGAAGCATTGCGCCTTGACGACTTGCACCACTTGCAACCACCTAGGTAGGCACGGCCCCGCGTACCGCCAAAAACCATCTCGTTATTGCAAGGACCTTTTGGTAATAATATAATATCACGAGATGGACTAAGGGTACATCGTAAAAATCGAATTCGATTGGACGAATCGCATTGAACATAGTACTGTACCCTTCGTCCTAGAATTTATCGGATGCAGATAATCCGATTCGAAATTCTTTTGAATTTGACAAAAAAGTATTTACAATAACAAAGAGAGCAAACAAATAAAAATAAACTTCTAACCTTACTTTTAGATATTTTTAAATAAATTTCATTTAATTTAAGGAAATAAGAGAAAAGATTAAAGCAAACAACTAAATAAAATCCTATTACAAGATTTTAGCAAATATTTAAGCCTACTTTATTTCCCACTATTTTGGTTTTACACTTATCAGCTATTTTACTTCACTGTCATTTTTAAACCTTTTCCAAAACCGTGAATATCGTACAAATTTAACCTCCGATCCGACTAAACTCAATTCAAATCGCTTAAAAAACAGGATTGACTTATGACGTTCAATCCAATCCCTTACTTAATCTGAAACGTGTATATCGCAATTTTTGTCGGATTAAGGTTTATCAGATCGGTTGAATAACGATGTAGGTACCCTTAGTCATGGTCCAGTGAATTATCCCGCACGGTCATGTGGTTTGACGCCGTGCAAATTATTTCTATGGGGCTACGTGAAATCGAAGGTTTATATTAAAAATCCAAGAACTATAGACGATTTGAAGACAAACATCAGAAATATTAGTCGTGAGATACCGCTTTAAGTGTGTGAAAACGTCATGCTAAATTGGGCTGATCAAATTCGTTAGATCGACAAAGTCATGAAGGATATTTTGCCGATATTATTTTTAACGTATTGTAATTAATTCGTCTTTGGAATAAATTAAATATATTTTGGCATTGTAGCAATGTTTGTGTTTAATTAAATTTTAAAATCCTAAAGCAATTGGATCACCCTTTAGTTTGATACAAAAAGTTAAAAACCGTACAAACTATGAATATTGACTGTCATGACTGATCATTAAATACCACCTGACAAACTTTGAGGGCTAATTCTACAATAAAAATACATATTATGTCCTAAACGCCTAAGTATTTTTTTAATAATATTTATACAAATTTAAATATTTTTAAAAAATTTGCATTAGAAGACATTTTTTGGTATATAAGCCAAAATATAATTTTTACCAGTGTCGTCGATGCACGGTTTAATAAAAATATTTTTAGAAAAAGTGATAGAGGAACGCCCAAATATAAAATACCATTTTATTTTTTACACATAATTTGCCTAAACATAAATAAAAAAACTTTTTGTAGTAATTATTAACAATTTTGATTAAGATTTTTAAAAGTAAAAAATGATGAAGGTAGCTAAATATGGAATAGGTATCCTAAATATAATACTAAAAACATCATTTAAAGATAAACTTGACTAACAAGAAACTCTTCGATAGCTTTAGTATAACATAGAAAGCAACAAAAATACTTTGAAAAAATCACAGATCCAGGCGTCAGACTTTGGTCCAGCGCAATTATTGTGCCCAGACCCAACACCAATGCTGTAGATTTCTTAAGCGGGGTAAGAGGGAGTTGACACGAGACTTAAATATAAGGGGAAAAAGAAAGACCTCCGCGCCCTTTTCTGACTTTATTCATTTCTTCTGATTCTTTTCTCTCTCTATTAGAAGCTATCTAAATGATCAAGAAACCTAAATATGCAATAGTCCATAATTGGTTACTACGATCTGTCCATATTTGGATTTTCCAATGACTTTCAACTAATTTTTTTTTTTTTTTAAATTTTTTAGAAAGTTATAAAATCAAATACTGTTAAAACCTACAACAAAACATTTAAACCATCTCTAAAAGGTATAAAAACAGTATTTTGTGCACTTTTGTATAAAAATACGTATTTTTAATTTACCTTAAAAAGTTATGAGAAGGCGATACCTACTAACCAAAACGTTGCTACAGCGACGAAAGGGCTTGCACTACTGGTATGTTACCACTTCTACTCGCAAATCGGCAAATTAAAAATATTTTTATTTTATAAAAATGCAGTGGCGTACCATTTTATTTAAATATTTTAACCCCTCATAGACGACATTGGTAAACATATTTTTTGTGTAGGCGTCCTTCAATGAAAAGAATATTTAAAAAAAAACACCTGTTTATATGAAGATTATTCCTAGAATCACCCCTTAAAATAGTCGGTTCAGTTACTGGACACCCTGTATTCCTAATTTACTTGTATTTATTTTTTAATTTTTAGTGGATGTTGATGCTGCAGCAAAAATTTATGGTAGCGAGTTTATTAAAGAAAACGTTAGATATATGAAAGTTGACAAAATGTTAGTAGATTTTAGACTTAAAAAGAGTAGATTCCGGATTAGAGATTTAATTAACCACGGAAACGTTATAGGTAAGTACTTATTCTAGAAAAAATTATTGAAGGTACTCCTATACAGGTCGTGTCACTTCATAAGGTTCTTAGGGAATTTTTGTCATTGTGGGAAAGGACACGGGTATGAGCAACAACAAAGCGAGGCCCATGTGTCATCTTGTTCGGAACGTTTAGGTCCAAGCGTTCTTCATCTAATCTCTACCTGTCAGTGTTTACCACATTAAAAATCAATTTGAACCTATCTAGCTGGCACGACGTGTATAAACAACTAAAATAATGCAATGTACGTTAATCCCTTGCCCTACTAGTTGCCAATCGGTATTATAATTAAAACATAGATCTGGGTTATTATTTAACATTAGGGAAATCGCAAAAGAATTATTTAACTGTGCACTTGTTGGTTGTACAATTTATTTAAATAAAAATAGTTGCAATTAAATTTTAATTTACCATGCAGGTCCTGAATATTGGTAAAAACTTTTAAACGATAACATACTAAACATGTCATCGTTTAAAAATTGGAAGTATTATTAATTATTTCGAAAAGAACTTTAAAGAACCCTAGAACATACTTTGTTTCTGACAAGATATTCCCTATAAAATATTAAAAAAGATCTATTTCTTCCTACATCCAGAAATAGCATCAGAAAAAATGTCCTTTATGTCATCGGAAAATTGTTAACCTTAATTATGAAACAATTCAAATAGATATAAAAATTAAACATGACCTTTATATAAAGTGAAAAATAGATAGGCCTTTCTTAAAGAGTGTCTAAGAGGGAGAAAAATAACCCAAGCAGCAAGCTGACGTCATTATGACGTCATTTTTGGTGATAAGACGTCATCAGACAGATTTTACTGACGTGTTTTTGACGTCGTTAAAGCAACGTCTTTTCGACGTCATTTTTTCGACATACTAGCTCATAAAAATCTAATGACGTCATGTTTAGAACACCCGTTCGAAAAACTTTGTGACATTATATGATTCGTGTCAAAATCCAACCGAAATATCATAAGACAGATTATTAAGACTAACAATTTTACAAAATTAAAATAGGATAAAACTCTGCCGATAGATGGCGTAATGGACAATTAACTACTATATTTATTTTATAAATGTTTTGGAGCTTGTTATTTAAAGTTGATATCGCCTACACCGTACCGATGAGACCAAAATAGTTCGAGACCGGTCTGCGGTTGGTGATCTCAATTAGCTTTGAAAGACATACCTTTGGCTAGTGTAAAAATCTGCATCTCCAGGTTGGACAGTGTCTCGAGGAATGCGACCTTGCAGTGCAAGGAAATTGCAAGCAGTAAGGAGTTTTTTCCTATTTCAATTTTCAAATAAATTATCGTATTATTTTACCTTTTAAAAAAAAAACTATATAGGTCAATTTTTTGTCATCTTAAAGACGTCATTAACGGAACGTCTATTGTCTGTCACTTAGGGAGGTCATTTTAACGTCATTTTGTCGTTATCTTATGACCAAATATGACCAAAAATGACTAAAAAGAGACGTCAGCTTGCTCCTTGGGAAGTCACTCACGGTCACAAAATCCGTACTTTAACAGCGCATGCCACTTATCACTGGCGGCTCGTAAGAGGAGGCAAGGGAGGCTTAGCTCTCATAAATTTAACCATAAATGCGGCAATATACAATTCATGTTTGCATTTATGCAAATATTACGTATTTTGCTTTAAATAGGTGCGGTTCCTATTTACCGGCCTTTTCTGTGTTAATATAGGGTGTTTCTAAACAAATGCGAGAAATTCTAGAAGATGATTTTTCATCAAAAAAAAAAAGTAAATAAATAAATAAATAAATAAATAAATAAACTTTATATGAACACATGTCCCAAATGTCTTAGTTTTTGGGATACAGGGTGTCAACATTTTTAAAAAACCAAAAAGATTCGAAAACACTTATTTAAGTAAAAAGTGTTATACTGAATTTTAACCTTATTTAAATAAGTATTTATTATTTTTTTACATAATTGCTAATTAAAAATTATGAAACCTAATTTTTAAACGAAAACATACCGCAATGCTTCTTTTATGGTCTAAAAAGGTGCAATTAATTGATTTTTTTCTCTTAAACTAAACAAGATACGGAAAAAAATTAGGAGACATAAAAGCAGTATTTTTATTTGCTGAATCTTAAGAAAGCACAAAAATTTTACACAGTCAGTGGCGTACCGTTTTTTTGTTGGAAATATTCCTTCAGTTGCCTCTCGAGACGCCCCTGGACTTACTAAATGTAATTAACTAAATGATAATTTTTTTCCTTAATGTCATTAATAATATTGCCAAATTTAAACAAAATTGGAAAAAGACTAGTCTCTAGAATATTTAAAAATATATATATTTTTTGTAATTTTAACACCCGCCTCTAGTTCAAGAACTAAGACATTTAGGACATATGTTTCTTAATTTTTTTAATGAAAAATCACCTCCTAATATTTATCTCATTTGTTTAGAAACACAGATAGTATTAATAACTTTAACCTCCCCTGTTCTCCAATGCACGAGCCGCCACTGCCACTTATGATAAGTGGTATGACTAGCATGCGAACTTAATGCTCTCATGTGGTGACTATACTGCCGTCCAACGAAAAAACACCGTAATAGGCTTACTGCCTTTTCATATTAGCGAAAGACGGAAACACGGGCGACGGACCAACGCTATCGAAGTGTATAGAGTCAAATGAAACCTAACACGTATGACCTCAAAAACACAATTATTAAACCAATAGCACATTTAACATTAACATGTTTTAACAGATACGCTAGAGGACGTTACTTATTTTACATAAAAAAAATGGTTATTTTTATACCAAGGGCGTAAAGTAGCACTTTTACGCCCGCAGCTGAAAGTTGTTGCCCGGGATCTGCGAGGACATCAATTAGCTGTGGGCTTAAAAGTGCTTTACGCCAGAAGTGCAAACAATATTTTTTTGTACGACTAAAATTATTGCCCAAGCTTTCTTTGTAGTTATTTTTTCTTTACTTTTGTTGCAAAATTAATATACGAGCATTCTCTGTAGTAAGGGGAAAATTTGCCAGCTTTTAATGTTTAAAATCTTAATCAGTATACTTTTAACATATGTTTAATTAAATAAATCGTTTTTTACCAAAAAAGGGGCATTATTTAATTTTATTATTGTTTTATAAATTTATAAATGCGATACTTTTTGCCCTAGGACGTAAAAGTAAAATTTAACGCCCTTAAATGGAAGCGTAAAATTGTATTTTACGCCCGGTCGTACAAAAAATATATTTCTGTAATGGCATTATTTTTATATAGGGAAATGATTTTTTGCGACATGCAAGGAAAATCGTTTTAGCCTTCTTTCACCGTGCTAAAATAGATGTTTTGATATTTTGAAGTTCCTATACCAGTAACTTCATTTATAGAAAATATGTTTATATGCCTTTTTCCTATTGATTATCTTCTAAAATAAAAATTATTAAGAAGCTACGTACACTGAAAGAAAACAGTTAATTAAACTACCTTTCAGTTGCTTCCTATAATAAATACTTTATCCATTCAAAATAAAATACCGGAAGAATCTGGTTCTCATCCATATTCAAATAAATAACTAATGATAAAACCAGTAATAGACAATGTGTATTTTGATAATAAATTAAATATACACATTAAGGTCTCTCTTTATCATATAATTTACTTTATCAATATTTGTTTTAGGAGAAGCAATGAACAACTTTCTTAACAGTAACTCAGACGAAATAATCAAAGAGATGAAGCCAGCAGCAAGACTAGCTATAGCAAAACATTTCAAAAGGATTTCTTAATAACGCTTTTACGCAATTACCTTTAAAAATTTGGTTGCCTGATGCATAGACTAGAAGTATTTTAGGTTATAAATCCAAAGATTTTAGTTTGTATAATGTAGACTGATTTTTATACGCAAGCAGATAAAGCTAAAAGGTCTGACCACACTTAACAGCCACTGCCCGCAGCGTAGCTTAGCCGTGCGTTTCCCTTGTGAAATGTTGGGGGAGTCGGAGCAATATATTAAACTTGCCACTTTGCAATATTGTAAAAAAGGCCAGTTTAAAAAAAAACAAACTTTTAGGTCTAAGAAAATTTATTAAACTGGAGTAAAATGCTTTATAATCTCTCCTTGCACCAACTCCTGACATTTAATTATGAATTTATTAAATTTAAATATAGTCAGGGTAACGGATAAAAAATGAAAATGCTGGAAAGATTGGGTGGCAAAATGAAAAAGCATATTCAGAAACATAGTTTTAGAAAACTTAAGCAAAAATTTTTTCATTTAATAAAATGGCAGTAATAAGTATTGTTTGATTAGTTTAGGTCTGTAATAGAACGCTTCAAATTATACCTGATCGTATTATAAACCTTGCCAATAAAATGGTTACCTAGCTTTGACTACATTACAAAAAAAACAGTGATAGGTTGGAAAATCTGTATTAGTTAAACAAGGAAAGCTACTTTTGATTTAAAAAGGCGCTACTATTATTCCTGTGAATATCTTTCACCTTCTCTATCCTATTAACTTATTTTTAAATTGTGCTTTGGTAGGTAGTCCATGTTTAGCAAAAATTATTGAACATTTAAGGGTAACCGAGTTTTATGGTATTTACTTATGACCGCTAAGTCCCATATTTTAATCGAAGTAGTCCATGACAATGCGATTAACTATCTGTCTCTGTCATCATACATAATTCCAATTTACAATTATTAGATATCAGCAAAAAATCCATTTAAGTTTTTAAACTATTTTTTTGATAAGGATATTGGTTATATTATTCGAACATGTAGGTGCTGGTATGATTTTATAGCAAAAAAGTAATATTTCCATAAAAAATAATTTAAATTAGTATTAATTGGATATAATTTTTGCTTTGTGTCTAAGAGCCCCAAGCAATGTATCAAAGTGCTCCATAGGAGGCAGAATGATTCTAAGCTCCAGGGCCGGATTTAGAGGTTAGGAGGCCCTGGGGTAATAAGTATGTGGGGGCCCTCTTAAAGTAAAAGTAAATGGAATTCAGTACCCCAAAAAAATTGAAGACCAAAAAGAAGATCCTCATTAATAAATAAGTAATGGAATTTTGTAGCCAAGAAAGAAAAGGTTCTCCTCAATAAATATTTAACTTTTTCACAATGGTGGACACCCATAAATTCGTTGTGGAGGCCCCTAATTTGTGGAGGCCCCGGGGCAGTAGCCCCGTCTGCTCCCCTTAAATCTGGCCCTACAAAGCTTGTTTCTGATTTAAGAGGTTATATTTTTTAGCTTTTAACCTAAATTATGTTTTCTTCTATGGTATAATATTAAGACATAAGATAATAAATTTACCTTTGCACATAGGTTATTTTATATTTTTGGGGGCATGAAAAGTAAATTTTACAACTTTTTAAATTAATCTGCCCCACTTTCTCCTACCACTGTTAATCCAGGAACGGTGCAGCCTTAGTGCGGTTATGTTGTGGCCAAACCTTTAATATGGATCGCCAGAAATTATATATATATATATGATAATTTGTGGAATTGCACTAGCTACTTTTGGCTAGCAAAAAACACCTTCATTTTAAAAAAACGTACATTGATATGAAAGCGATCTCGACCTGCCTGGTTAATGGCGTAAATGAAGGATTATTTTTTAAAATTTTATTGGTGTTTGGTTGTCCAATCTAAATCGTTTGGTTTTTGATTATGTAATGGGTACCCCATATTTTGCAAATCTGTGCAGTTTTATCCATTTTAAAAGAGTATTGCACATGTCGGCTTTTGGAGAAAAAAACATGACGATGTTCGTATAGCCGGTTTCTGTCAAGGTTGTGGGACCTTAAAGTCAAGGTCTAACTATTATAGCCCATTCCCACCTAGAGGTTTAAGCCCGGAGTTTTGACCCCGGGTAAAAAGTCTTTGATTTTTAACGATGCACATCTGCGAGTCATAAGGGGTTAAAACTCGTGCGTTTTCACCCGCCAAATCAGGGCTGGTTGTAATTTTTCCCTATGGTGACGACTTTTTGACAAAATTCCCGACATAAATAACGGTTGGTACTTCCAAAAGTTGTGATTTAATTTAAATGTGCATGGATATGATTTTACCCGTGTGCTAGAAAAAAACCCGACAATCAGCTGATGGATGATCACTCGTGCGTCACGGGTAAACACCACAAATTGAGAATCAGCTTTTACAAAGAATGTATGTATTCTGGATCTTAACAAAATGGCACGTGTAATACAAAAAAAGTCGTTAGGCACTTGCAGATTTCTATAAAATCCTGATTTTATCGCAATAAATCGTCTATTATCCGAAAAAGCTTTTTATATAAAGATATAGATTTTAAAACAAATTCGAATTTATAGAAGACTCAAATGAAAGCTCTAATGTGCTTTGGGTATTAAATTTATGTACAGGCTGTACACGGATAGGTTTACACGAGAAGAAATAAATCAAGAATTGAATTTTTCAAAAAAAGTAATTCTATATAAACGTTTTTGCTTGTGAAAAAAATGTAATTCACGAAAAATAAAATGGTTATCTTGTATCTATACAGGGTTTTCAAAAACTTCAAAAACAAGAATTTTCTCAAAGAGTAATTTTTCTTTTTTTTTATTTAAAAATATATAGAAAAAATATGTATAATAGAATTTTTAATCAATAAAAATCTTATTAAAATATTTCATTTAACTTTTAATTTAGCTTAAATATCGTAATATGAAATTCCTAAATGCTTTTGATCACATTTGTTTACAGTTCGAGAATTCTGAGGTGAAAGGTGTTTAAATAGAAAATTATTCAAATGTTATTTGTTGTAATATTAGGGTGTTCTACAATATTAAAAATAAACTATAAATACATATTTTTCAATAACACTAAAATTCGTTTTCTAAAAACTTTTCAATAATCTTGTAATACAATCATTGATAATTTCTGCGAATCAACCGCTAGCGCCATTTAAAAACAAATTAAATGGATATTCTATTTAAAAATAATAATATTTGTTTAAAATATGTAATAAATAAAAGTAGTCTAGTTTTAAAAATAAATTAAGTTTTGTAAAGCTAGTCTACAAAATTACCATTTTTTTTTGGTGAATTGTTTTTTTATAGGGAATTTTTTTGACAATAACTTTATTCCAAAAATTTAATTTTTAATCCATTTATTCTCTTGTAAACTCTATCCGTAAACAGTATGTATAAGGGAAAATTCAACAAAATAAAATTGGCATATTAACAAAATTTACGTAGCCGTTTTTTCACGTTATTAAAACGTCGGGAATTAACAAACCATTGTACACATTCAAGAATACTTAGCCGCTTTACCGCTTAGTTTCACAAGTGTTAAAATTGTCAAATGAAACCAATAGGATGGCTTTCTTTTGACAGTTTTGACAATCCGCTTACCCAGCGGTTAAGAATCCGAGTACTCCTGAATGCGCACCTTGACAAAAGAAAAATCAGTATTGAAAAATATTTTTAAATATTTAGGAATAGGTGCCAAATTGCACTTGTGACGCGTTTTATATTTTTTTAAAAGCTTGCGCCTGTAGAATTTGAAATTATTGCAAAATTTAAATAGATTTTTTGTTTTCTTTATTAAAATTAAATATCGCACCCATGTTATTACATACCTAGAAGCAAGTGTCAAATGTTAGTTAAAGTAATACGCCCGAGCAATAATAATAAAAAGTGGAAAGATGTTTATAGTAAGTTAAGTCAATGGTTTGGTAAACATATTTTTTGTACTAGCGCATATACCTAACAAAAAACAATGAAAATATAATTAAATAACAATCTTTTATGATTTCAATAAAAATTAAAACTGGACAAAAATTATAACGATTATAGTAGAAATACTCGTATTTATATTTATAGTTCTAGTAATAAATATATTTCGATTTTTTAATTAATGACATAACAAACAATTATTTTTTGATATTTTTAAGAGAATATAATAATTATTTTTTAAAAAAGAAAAAGGATTGATAATTTAGAGTAAGTACGATACAGTATTTATTATTAGGTGAATTGGTTACAATATTATTTGTTTTATTCTACACATAAATGCTTCATGATTTCTTGCCCTAAATAAAATTGTCATTATATTGTTTTATATTTAAGAATATTAAATATTATTGTAGAACAATTTTTTTGTATGTTAAGATGGTTATTTCTGTTAATTTTTTAACATTTGTTTATGTCATAGAAAGTATAACATCCCAAAAACTTAATCAAAGTTGGCAGAGTATGGATACATAAAAATGATGAATATACAAAATTATTTTGTAAAGAAAAAAATATATATATAATTAAAAATGTCTAACAAAAATTGGTTTTAAATAATATGGCATCTACACACTTTGGAAAAATGCTTCTTTCAATGTTTTGCAAAACGTTCCTGGTTCAAAATTTATAAATATTAAGAATTACAATTAGTTATACATTGTTTTTGTCAAGGATAACATAAGGTTGATTTAATTTAGAAATTACAATATTCTAAAATATTTTTTTTAAATGTACTTAATTGATATGTATGATAAAAAAACAATTTAAAAAGCTACCAATTACATTATATGTTATGCCGTGTAATATTAATTTAACCTTTTAACAAATTTCCAACGCACGCCAGTGGCTTACGATGTGGTAAAATAAATACTTATAATCCAAATCCTCTCCTACAGAGTTTAACTTAATTTTAAAGCAGTATTCTACTAATACAATATATCTATGTATGTATGTATTTATCTATTCTTTAAATTTAAGACTTAAAATTTCAAAACAATGTGATATATTTTAGTCAAATATTGGCTTCGTATTTTCCTATTGACGGAAGACATATTTTTTTCTTTTAAAAAACCACATTAAACTGTTGGATGGAATTAACAGGATGTTTAGTTCATTGTATAACGTTCATGATGAACTACAGCGTTGTCTCAATGGGTGTCAATTGGGTGGAAATGTAATATTTGTATGTTTGCGTATTTGGACAACGTTAATGGAACTAAGGAAAAACGAGTTAAACATTGAAAATCCAATACCACACAATACCTAGCTACGGTAGCTATATTAGTCTAGGCCAAAACAAACGGTATCCAGTTTGAAGTATTTATACAAGCCCTCGCGGGCTGTCATAAAAATAAAAAAATAATCATTACAGGTTTAAAACCGAATAAAAAATCAAAAAAGCTGTGAAAAGCTTCCATTATTTTCATTATATTATAATCATAAGTTTAATTTAGTAAAGAAAATCTATTAGGGTAAATTGAACATATCTGATAAACAAAGTTGACGTCGCCAAGACTTAAGCAAAATAATAATATAAATTTAGTAAAAAGCTAAATATGGCTGTTTTTAAGAGTTTTTAATATGCAATTTAAATAAAGAAGAAAACAAGTAATATACATAAGTATCTACCCAACAGTTTCTGTGTTTTTTTTGCGCTTTTGGCGTGAACCCAATAGGACAGGACTTTTAGGTCGTAGGAGCCCCTAAAAGCCGAAATTTCCACTTCGTAAAACCAACCCACACAGCATCACGTAATCAAAAAAGTATTTTTCCATTTGTTTGAATTAGCCCAATAATGGACCAATTTAATTAACGTACAAACAAAAATAAATCTATTGTCCATTACCATTTTATAAATTTACTTAAATAAGCACAATTTAAAGGCATTTTTATCTCAAATATAAACACTATCATGTATAAACTTCAGGAAATTACAAACAAGATTTTTGCGTCGCAACATTACGCTTATCTTTTAATATCCGGATATAAAATATTTGTTGACATTACCAAATAAATAGCCTATCAATGGTAGGTATATTAAGGAATTTCGGTACGACATGGCATATCAGAATTACAACTAGCTGATCTCTTATAACATAAAACATCGTCAGCGTTACTGCTGCAATGTTTTACGGCGCAAACCAAAGTATCTGCAAAAAACCGTGTATAATATTTTTAAATGATTAAATCTAAAAACTTGGACACACCAAGTAGCGGTATCGAAACAGAACGACCGACCATATGTAATGCATTCATTTAATCCTCTTCACTAATCTACTGTGTACTCTCCTACAGTTTACCTCTCGCAACGAGCGTACTGATTAGAGTCAAACGGGATCAGGGGCCGCCCGCCACCGCTCTCACCTTTCATCGGACGGCGACACCGCTCGAGCACACCTCACCTTGAATATTGCCACTTGCTTTAACATACTGTGTAATTTCCTATGGTTGGCCTGGTCGTTTCCATACCTGTATACCGGATCAGCTAATTAACATAACACATAGGCAATGTGAGAAAAAGAGACAGTCTAACTAAAAACCGGCATGTAAACATGGGTGATTAATAGTGCTTGTTTTGTTATTCCATTACTGGCCGATATATCAAAACCTATTGCTCATGCATTATACCAGATACTAGTGGCCTTAAAAGGAACACTTCGATAAAGAATTTTAATTTTAGAATTTGCGAAAAGAAGTTGATGTTTTTGTTTGTTATAAAATCCAAGTTTTAAAAGCAAATCCTCTTTTCAAATTTTTTCGTAGGTTTAATCAAATTTATCGACAATTTTTAAATTTTGCAAATATATCTTAATTTTTCAAAAGCAATAATAGTCAGTTAATTTTTTTTACTCTACAATTTTCTTCTGCAAAATTTTCAGATACCTCTAACTTGAAGAGAAATGCAAATATGTTTTACTAAATTTGTAATTTGCCGATAAAATTAAATTCACCAAAAAATACAAAAAGATGATTTGTGTGTGTTGTGTTCCTCTTAAGGCCACTAGAATCTGATATAGAGGGTGTTTTTGAAATATGGTACCAAACTTAAGAGGGTGATTTCTTATGTCTTTTTATGAAAAAAAAGTTTCTATAAACATATTTAGGTCTGGACTTTCTTAGATACAGGGCGTTAAATTGTTAAAAAAGGTCGGTATTTTTAAATATCCTAAAAACGCTTTTAACCGATCTTGATGAAATTTGAAACAACTATTTAACGTAGAAAGCGCCTATAAAGTTTTACCTAGATTAAGATTATTTGGACCAGTGGACACAAGATATTATTGAGAAAAAAAAGCACGCCACCGACTTTTTATAAAGTTTAATATTTTTTTCCGATTAAGCTATAAAAAATACAATTTTTTAGAATTTTGTATTTTTTTGCATCTCGCTTTTTCTCAAGAAAAAATTAAAGCCACTTTAAGTGATATGAAAAAAAAAATAAAAAAATTTAAAGTTGCATTTTTCATTGCCTTATCGAAAAAAATAAAACTTTGTAAAAAGCCAGTGGCGTACTTTTTTTTCTCAATAGTGTTGGCTGTGGTGCCCACTGAGATTGGCACTGGACCCAATAATCTTAAACTGAGTAAGTGGGTAGAGCTTTAACGCGATTTTAGGATATTTAAAAAATACCGACCTTTTTAAAACTTTAACGCCCTGTATCTAAGAAATGAAGTCCAGACACATGTTCATAGGAACTTTTTTGATAAAAAGACATAAGAAATCGCCCTCTTAAGTTTCGTACTGTAGTTGGGAAACACCCTGTATTAAAGATATGTTCTGTATTTGGGTACAGGCCAGGTTAAATTAAAAACCAGAACTACAAAAAAAAGCTATAATAAGAAATTAAAATCTAAAAATCGACGTTTCAAGTCAGTCTGTTGCGTCGTCAAGAAAAATTAATAAAAATAATAAAAAAATAGATTTTAGGTTTAAAATTCTTAAATTTAACTTTAGTTTTGGGATATTCAGAAAAGCGTTTGACATTAAATGTAAAAAACATACATTTAATGCCAAACGCTTTTCAGAATATCCCAAAACTAAAAGCTAACATTTAAACATTTTAAACCTAAATATAATAGTTAATTTTTAATTTTTTTATTTTATTTGATTTTATCTTGACAACGGTAGCAAACTTGCTACTGAAACGTCGATTTTGAGTTTTTCAATTACCTATTTTAATTTTTTATGGGTGTTTTGGCTTTTAAGTTTACTTGGCGTGCACCCAAATAAATAACATCTATTAACACCCTGTATATTTGGTGTGGGTGCCATGTCTCAGTTTTTAGGTACCCTATATAATATTCAAAAATATTATATAGGGTATCCGCTAATTATTGGTACACAAACAAACCACAGATTCCTTATGCCAAAATATTGGTGGCAAAGGGGAAAAAATATTTTTAATTTATTTCAATAATTTTTGATACTTGTTGAATATTTTAATAATACTCGGTATCTAGGGGTTTCTTGACATGAGCTATTCAGGACCTGATATTCATTTTAATGTGTCAATTGGAGGGGGCTGACAACACTATTTAAATTTTTCTTAAACGGCCTTAAATTTTTTTGTGCTGCACTATATGTACCATAGGTAACTCTCCTGTGGTTTCTACACAAAAAGATATACCTTGTAAGAATGGCTCTGAGCAACTCTTTACAAGATATTTGAATTTAAGTGGTTTAGTGCAACAAAATTGCCTTTAAAAAATAGCGTATTAGCATAAAGTAACATACCTACGGATAAGAGAAACCATGGCATGCTAAAATTTTCGTACCGCTTTAACGGCAGGCTTGTCATCTTTTCTAGTTTACACTTTAAATGCGTCGGTCGAAGCCTCGCCTCGTGTAATCAACGGTGGGGAGACACGTAAGCTTACTGAAATGACTAACTGGCGGTATTTCAACGAGAAACGAATAAAATTATATTGGGAGGTTTCTCATGACCTGTCCGTAAATCGGCTATTCCATGATAACTCTTATAATTTCCTTACTCTATGGTATTAGCAAAGAAGATACTTTTTGTGGTATTAATTATAACTACAACTGCCTCACAATAAACAACTTATTTAATGTATTCCTCCCTATACTTTTTGGTTGCAAGACAGATTTATATGACATATTATTACATTGCTTGTTCACCTGGTAGGGTTGGTGCTCTGAGCATAAAACTTACCTACAGGTACTATTTAAGCAGCGTTCTATCCGATTCTGATGAGGACAAAGAAAATTTAGGTGCATTTACGTTGCTTTAACTCAAACGCTACCTATAGCTTTATTTAATTCATTCCCAATATTTTCCCATACTTATGCGCTGGTAGGTACATACGTAAATAGGGTGTTTCCTAATTGCGGTAAGAAAACTAAAGGGCGTATTTCTAAGTCATTTTTCTAAAAACTTTTAATTAATATGTGTCCTCAAATTATTCGTTTTCAAGATACAGGGTGTTAAAGTTTTCAGAATTTTTTTAAAAATTAGAACACTAATTTTTAGTAAAATTTGTTAGACTAGATTTAAACGGTATTTGATTAAGTATATGTTGTTGTTATTACATAATTGCTAGTAAAAAGTTGTAACACTTAATTTTTAAAGGCAAATAATGCCCGTAAAGTTTCTTGTATGGTCCAGGATTTAGCGGATATTATTTTTTTTCCGAAAATTTAAGCAAGTTACAAAAAAATATAAAAGTTTTAAAAAGTCAGGGGTGTATATTTTTTTGTCAAGACTATTAGCTTAGATGCGTCCCATACCGCCACTGGTCTCACTCTACTAAAATTAGTTTAGGGCTAAATTAACTTTCTATTTTAACAAATGCCACAGCAAAATTGTATTAAAATCAGATATATTTAAGATATTATCAAAAACCCGATTTTCTTTAAGTTTACCACCCTAGTATCTTGTAGAAACCAAACATCTCCGGACACATATTATTGTAAACTTTTTTCACAAAAGGGACTCAAAAATACGCCCTTAAGTTTTCTTACCGCAATTAGGGAACACCCTGTATAATTGCTTAAAATGTACAATAAACAACCAATTTGAGTCTTTCTGAAAGTGTAATATTCTAACAAACGTTTATAAAAATAAAAATAATTGTTGCGATAGGAACGGAGTCCCTTATTTTCCAGATTTTTTTGCATACATGTTTCCCGTCAGAACTTGTTACCATCTGTCTGGCATGAGAACCACGTATACGACGACATATACCAGCTCAAAAACTGACCTGGAGCTGAGAGAGTTGTTATTACAGGACTAAAAATCACATTGACCAGAATGTGATTCTTTATTTAATTAACTGTATCTCTCGTCAGCTTCAAGCAGTCAGTTACTTAAAAGAAAAAAATACACGGTATTAATGATCGAGGACACGGAAAAAATATTAAGAATCATATTTTCTAATTTAATTGTCAATATTAAGTATTAAGTAAAAAACAATAAAAAAAATTAATTTTATATATAAATTTGGAAATGGAAAATAAACAAAAAAATGCAATTTTGATTTAAGAGGTAATAGCCGCTGGGTCAGTAATGAAATAGATTTCATGATAAGAACACTAAGAAAACCTTTTTAGGGAGGTTTCTTTTGACGAGTCTACAACGAATATTCATACCGCCATATATGGAATCGGCGCTCTAACCCAGCCTGTCAATGTAAAATGTTTCCGGTATCGGACTGGGCGAACGCGTCACTTTTTTATCGGACAAGTTAACAACGTTTTACGTACAATTTTTTAAACATTTTGACAAAAATGGTAAGGGTAACAGTCACGAAACCAGCCTAGTCTGATACCCGAAACATGTGTTTGAGCCTTATAGTTTCATTACTGTAACCCTTACCATTTTGGGCCAAAAATTTACGCCTCTATAGACAAATTTGATGGCCCTTTCTGTCCCATCGAAATCCTCAGGTTATTTTTTTATTACTTTTAATTTTAAAATTCTTCTTCTCAGCTGTTGCTGTTGTAACTAGAAGAATCATGAATAAAAACATGCTGTTACCTCCGGAAAACTTGTTGTAAAGCTATTAATTTTAATTGGCATCAATAATTCTATTAGTTTCTTAATGAAATAAGTTTTTTTAATTTCAGATCTTATGCATGTTATCAAAGAAATTAATTATGCATAAAGATAAACTGAGATGTCTTTACTGTTTTTAGCCGACAGTTTTCCGGCAGCATTTTTTATTACTTTGCTTAACGAAAATAGAAGTGTTTGTTGTTTGTGATACTCTAAACATATTACTCAGATCACAAATTATCGAAATCTTTTTTACTTTTTTGCTTACACACGTTAGGTCCCCTGCCTCCCGGAGCCCCATTATCATTGATACAACCGTTACGGCGATTGCTACGCCCTCGTTACTGCGTTGCATCCTTCCATATATAAAAAAAAAACAAGGTTAATTGTTTCTCCAAGACAAAAAGTCGCATTTAGAATATGTTATACGAAACATCAAAAAGTTTCTAATTAAATAAAATTGAAACTACGTTTATTTAAGGGTGATATTAAAGAAAGTCGTTTATTTAATATATTTTTATTCATTTCGTTTTTTTTGTTCTATTAGACAAAAATATTCTTAAATATAATTAAATATTTCATCAGAAAATGCTTTATCTTCTAAAGTGTGGCTGTTTTTGTAATTTGTAATAATTGCATACAAAAGCAGTTTATATTTTTTTATGAATTTAAAATTTTATCTTAAAAACTTAATAAATATATCGCCTTATTATGGTTATGTAAGAGGGTGCTAAAAATTCTTTTAGTTTCATCTTGCAACTTTTATTTTACCACAGAGGTTACTAAGTATACCTAAAAATATACAGTGTGTCCACGAATAAATTTATCAATACCTGTATTTTTTTTATTTTAAATCTTTTGAAAAAAAGTTATTGTTCATAAAACTTTTTGCTTCCTTTTAATTATCAAAAGCTGTAATAAAAATCGCCGTAGGACATACAAGGTACCTAGTTTAAAATCGCGATAATATTACTTCAAAAAATACAAAAAATCAGAAAAAAGAACATTTTTAAAATTGCCTAATAAAATTAAAAGTATGTAATCAATAGTGAATAATAAACTTTTTTCTATTCGTTATCATTTCTAGGAAAATGGAGGTTAACATTACAAAAAATATTTAAAACATTTTTCTTACCATTCAGAAAATAATAAATGTTTTTTTGAATGAAAGCGTTAAAAAATCGCTTTATATGCCTTAAAAGGCTAAACAGGGAGATTAAAAATTAGAAACATAGTTTTTTCCCAGAAAAAAGGTTTAATCATATTTTTTAAATAGCATGTAACGAAATAAAAATTTTCATTTTTTGTTAAATAAATCGTTACCTTCTAGGTAACTATTTACATGCGTTTTAACTTACCTTAATAATGGTTGCAATAAGTAAAACAAATTATTAATGAGAAAAAAAACATTTATTTTAGTTAACAGTGATAGAAAAAAATAAAAGATTTTTTTTTATTCCTTTTAATGCTTTTTAATTAACTAGTTTTGAAAATACATGTGTCAATTTTAATAATATTGTCGCAATTTTGAACCACCCTGTATATCACAGGGCATTTTTTTTGTTATAGCTTTTAGCAGCAGCTCTAGACAAAGCATAAATATTTATGAAAGAGAATAATTCTTTTTCGTAATATATAAAAAAAATTACAGGTATAGTTAATTCCATCCGTGGACACACTTATTGTTAGTTAGGGATCCCTCGACAATTTTTCCAAGTCATTACTAACAAGCAAACTTTTCGTGAGTCGCTTCATTTTGACGAGGCGATCAACTTTTTTCCTTACAACAATTTTTGTTGGTGGTAGCATACAGGAGTAGATTAGATTAGATTGAGATTAGATTGGGAGGTGGATTGCATATCCTCTAGCACTGCAACCTGCTCAGGTTTATTGTGTGTCCTCCGTCCATAGGTTAGAGCACGCTATCCAAGCCGGTCTGTTTAATCAGACTCCACAAGCTTGAAACTGGCCCCTTGGTATATTTTGCCGCTTTAGGTTTTTCTTCACCCAGCCTTGCAAACCGCAGACGACAAAGGGCTTCGCAGTAGCACCATACGTGTTCTGCGGTTTCTTCCTCCTCCTGGCAGAACCTACATAGGTTTTCTTCGGCCAGGCCCATAGTTTCCAGGTGTTTATTCAGTCTGCAATGACCTGTCAGTTGACCCACTATTATTCTTACTGCCTTCCGGTTATAATTCAGAAGGTCTTTTGTAAATTCTGGCGAGTAAGCCTTGATGAACACTTTCGCCTGACGCTGTCCTGGTGTTCTCATCCACCAGTCTTGTGATTCCCTCATAATCCATGATCTAATGGATGACCTTACCTGGCATGATGGAATACCACAGTAGGGCTGGGGACCTACCATTGTCCTGCCAGCCCCCTCCTTTGCCAATTTATCAGCTTCTTCATTGCCTTCGTGGCCTTCGTGTCCTGGTACCCAGGCAATGGTTAGCTTGTTGGACGCACCCACCTCTTCCAGGGCAATTACGCAGTCCCGCACCAGCTTGGAGCTGATTTTGCATGAACTGAGTGCCCTGATGGCTGCCTGGCTGTCCGAATAGATTACTATGGTTTTATCCTCATAGCTCCTTCTGATGATTTCCCTAGCACATTGTTCTATGGCTACAATTTCGGCCTGGAACACAGTAGGGTATTGTCCGAGACCCAAGTTTATTTTCGTCCTTGGTTTGTCCCCATATATACCTGCTCCAACTCCTTGGTCTGTTTTGGAGCCGTCTGTATACCAGATTAGGTCGGCTTTAATGGGAGGCCCTGCCACCCAGTCCTTTCTGTCTGGTATTAAAGTTTGAAAACCTTTGTTTAGCCAGTAGCTTGGTACCATTTTGTCTGAAGGCATCTCACACACTGAGTTGACTTCTTGGTCCTCCTTGAATCTCCATTGTATGGCCCTTTCCTGTCTTATGATAGGACTCTGGCCTTGTTTGAGACGGTATTGTACCGCTTTCACTTCACCCTGTATGTAGATGTGAAGTGGCGGTAGATTGAGCAGCACTTCCAGTGCTGCAGTAGGGGTTGATTTCATGGCCCCTGTAATACATAGACAAGCGAGTCTCTGTATACTTTGTAATTGCCTTATTGCCGTCTTTTGTAGCGTCTTTGCACCCCAGGCAATTGACCCGTAGGTTATCATTGGTCTGACGACCATTTTGTATAACCAAAGGTTCATCTTCGGACTGAGTCCCCAATTCTTTCCGCAAAGTCTTCGGCATCTACCCAGGGTAGTTCTTGCCTTCTGAGTGACTTTTGCTTAAGTGTGGTCCCCAGGTTAGTTTTTGGTCAAAGATGACTCCTAGATATTTAACCTCTTTTGAAAAGGGGATTTCCACTCCGTGGAGCCTGGAAGGTCTTAGTCCTTCAAGCGCTCTTCTTTTGTGAAAGGGACTGTTATTGTTTTATGAGGGTTGACTGAGAGTCCCTCCTGTTTGCACCATTTGTCAACGATGTCTACGGCGTTCTGCATTCTGCCTGAAATGTGCTCTAGGTGACCCCCATTGACTACAATGACGAGGTCATCAGCATAACCCAGGCAGTTGTACCTTTCACCAGTCAATTTGTCGAGAAGTTCATCTACCAGGACTGCCCAATATAATGGCGATAGAACGCCTCCTTGTGGACAGCCCCTCCCCACTTTAGCCTCCATTGTTACTGTGCCTAAGGTGGATCTTATGACCCTGTTTCTCAGGCTGGCTTCGATCCAGTTGCAGATCGTGTCGGGGATTCCTTTTTTCCTTAGCGCGTTCATTAGTGAGAAAGTTGGTACGTTGTTGAACGCGCCTTCTATATCCAAGAATGTTGCCAACGCCACCTCTTTGTCGTCAATCGACTTTGCCAGGAGTCTGTTTAGATCGTCTAGTGCTAGATCCACAGACATTCCTGGTTGGTATGCGATATTGGCGCTTGTTCAGAGGATTCCTATGAAGGGTGCTTCCTCTGATGTATCTATCCACTATTTTTCCAATGCTTTCAGCAGGAATGAGGATAGACTGATTGGTCTGTATGACTTAGGCGTCCTTTCTAGAAATTTGCCTACCTTGGGTAGGTAGATCACCCTGCCTTCTGCCATAATTTGGGTATGTAGCCCCAGGCTACACATGCTCTGAAGATTGTGCATAAGTGTGGCATTAGGATGTCCTGCCCTTTTTGCAACAACACTGGAAAGATTCCATCCAGGCCTGGCGATTTGAACGGCTGGAATTCGCCTAAGGCCCATCTGATGGAATTGTAGCTTACCACCTCAGCTGCTTTTTTTCCAATCCACTTTCTTCGGGCGTTTTGGCCTATCAGTGGGTTGGGTTAGCCTTGTTGAGTTGGTGATTATTGACGAGCCCGGGAAATGTGTGCTTATTAGCAGCTCCAGGCTCTCCTCCGTTGTGCTCACGTATGAGCCATCTGACCTCTTTAGCATGCCGGGTTCTTGATCAGAACCCTCTTTTGCCATGATTCTGTGCACTCTAGCGCACACGGGAGTTTCTGAAATCTCCTCGCAGAATTGTTCCCAGGACTTCCTTTTTGCCCTGCGAATCTCTTTGTTGTACTGCGTGAGTTTCGCTTTGTACGAGTTCCAATCATGGTTGACTTTGGCCTTGTTAAATAGCCTTCTCACCTCGGCCCTAAGGTCCTGGAGGTGATTATTCCACCATGCTGTCTTTCTTTTTAGTTGTCTTACCGTTTCTGGACAGTTTGCCTCGTAAGCCGCCTGAATGGCCTCGCTTATTTGTTCTACTGCCAGATCAAGATCTCTCACTGGTGACTATTTTAGCTATTCCGCCCCCAAGCGACTCCTTGAGTGTTGCTTCAAAGCCATCCCAATTTGTCCTCCTGGGGTTGCGGAATTTGCTTACCGTCAGTTGTGAGGTTTTTATGTCATACCTTATGTGGCGATGATCCGAGCACGATGGCTCTTCGGAAACATGCCAATTAGTTATTTCATCGCTTACATTGTGGCTACAGATTGTGAGGTCAAGGACCTCACGCCTAGTTAATGTAACGAAAGTTGGTTCCAGAGCCTATGTTGGCTATATCTAACCCTTCACTTAAAATGAATTCTAAAAGAGACTCACCTCTGTTATTAACATTGGTGCTTCCCCAGATTGTGTGATGGGCGTTCATGTCACCTCCTATCACCAATTTCAATCCTCTTCCCCTACAGTGGGCCACTATGTCCCCCAAGAGATGTGGAGGACAGGTCCTCTCTTCGCCAGGGAAGTAGGCACAGCAAATCACCCAGGTCTCGGTGCCTCCATCTGCTGTTGTGGCTGTGGTCTTTGCTGTAACAAAATCGCCGGAGCAAAGCTCCGGAATTAGTGATACAATTTAAGCGTTTACTATTATAAATGATGCAGGCCCTGGGATTCGGGGCCTCTGCATCGTACAATAGCTTACCTCCACTTGAGCTGAGCCCTCTAATGGTTCCTTTGTTCAGCCATGGTTCTTGGATTAGGGCCATATCCAGGCCTTCTTTTGGAATCTCCTACCACCTATGGCAGAAGCCGCCCTTTGCATGGTGGAGATTTGCCTGGAGCACCTTTATTAGCTCCATCTTTAGGATGAGGTTGGGCTGGGGGAGCGGCTCCTTAAAGATCCTCCTCCATCCTGGCTGTGTCCTTTTGCTGGGTGGCCTGTGGCCTTTTCAGCGGACTGACGCCACTTTGGATAAGAGGCTCCTCGGAGCCGCTCTCCCGTTCCACCTCGGTTTCTTTTACTTCTTCGGCCTCAGTGGCTTTTGACGTTCCCGGTTTATCCGGGAGGTCTTGGCCTTTGGCTTCGGGCCTTTGGCCTGCTTGAGCCTAAACTTTAGCCTTCCGAAGTTGTAATATGGACTCATGTCCATTTTCTGGAGGGTTTCCAGAGACAGTTTGTCCATAGAGAAGGTCCACACCTGGCCCTTGTCCGTTGGTGTGGCCCCCCAGGACTTCCACAACTTGGTGTTAAGACCTTTGTTGCTTATTGATAGTCTCTTAAGGACTCTTTCAACAGGCAACCGGCTACCTTTGTCATCTGGGACAAACACCGTGCAAGTTACAGGTTTTGGGATGTCCTCACCTGTAAGTGCTTTCAGCACCGCTCCCTCCCAGGGCTTTAAAGTTGGTGCTACATTTGCTAGCCATTCTGCGCTGGTCTTGTCCGCGCACGTGACTAGAAAATGTCCTGGCCTATGGTTCACTTTTCAAAGACGCACCTGAGGGCCTTCATCCAGGAATTCCTCTCGTAGGCTTCCGTAACCGCTGCTTGGACTTGTTCTATCCTCTCGGTTGACATCTGGGCCTCTGGATAGCCTTCCAGTATGATGGCAACCTTTTTCGCAGCTAGCAGCTTCCTTGTAGGACTTTGGCTGCTGTCCACTTGCTCGTTTTTGTACCAGCCACCCCTCTTGGCTTTTTGCTATGGGGCCTCTGTGGGGTGCTGTCCTCAGACCTTGGTCTCTTTTTGGGTTTGTCTTTGCCTGACGTGGCACTTATAAAATTGGCCTTAATTACGGCTCTTTTGGCTTCGACCTGGCTCTCGCCTTTGTCGATCCGTTCTTGCACTCTAGCTTTAGATTTACCGAAATACTGGCCGATAGGACCTCCTCTTCCGTCATGTTGTCTATTTCCTCTAGGGATTTAGCTCTAAAGTTAGGCCTAGCCTGGACGTGGCTTTTGCCTTTACCTTTATCGGTTTTTTGTTTTTCTTTACTACTCATAATGTTCCCACGAGTAGCGGAGGAATTACTTGTCAATCCACGCCAGTGCCCCGCTTGACATGGATAAGGCTGCATACAGGGGTGTCGCCCGGTGCCCCCGGGGAACGTTAAAGACCGCATGTAACCCTGCGGCCATACAAGCCCTCGGCACGTTGACCATCCACCTTAGCTTTGGGTTGTGTGAGCTGTGTGTAATATGTGTGAAAACCGGCTCACTCTCTCATCAAAAGTGAGCAGGTGTGTTGTGTGAGTTCGTGTGGGTGTGCTCCCTCCTCCTTGGCTGGGCTTGGGACCAGCTAAAGTCCGTAACAATCATCCACCGCTCTGCCCTGTGGAGGCTTAGCCGTGGGCGATCTCCGCACGGACCTTAGGCGGAGTAGGAGAGATTATATATGTTGATTTGATAAATATCAAAAAACCAGGATAACGTACCTCGCAATGTGTAGGATATTGTGGGTCCTAAATTATATGAATGTTATTTAATCATCAGAAAAAAATTAGCTGGTTGGTAGTTATTTTTCACAACATACATGTAGATGGCAGGGGACTCTTTGATGAAACCTTACATTTTGTAGGATAAATACTTTTTCAATTTATTTAGAAAATTAACAAAAAAAATCCCTGTTTATAATAAATTTTTGATATATGTCAAATCAACACATTTAATTCCTGCTAACCCTGTAAACTACTTACAACTAAAAATTGTTTTAGGGAAGAAATTTGGGCGTCTCGTCCAAATTAAACTATCTCGAAAAATTAGCTTGTTGGTAGTGACTTGAAAAAATGGTTCAGAGATCCCTAACTGTATTGCCCTTTAAAACAAAGGTTCTTACATTAAACAAACTCTGTATTGACATTTATTATTAAAAACACTTTATATATAGAGGTTTTTAGATGCCAGTGCGAGTCCTAACTCCCTTAACTTTTGAGTTAGAAGGTGTTAAAATCTTAGGAACAAATTTGGAAAACCCTGTATAGGAAACTATACTATTTAATATTAAAAGTACCGTTAGACTTCTAGAATTAAAGTTCTTATAATGTGATGGTAACATAATTTACATATGTTTATGAAATATTTAATTTTCTTTTAAACTAATAAATTGATCATGCATAAAAATGTTTTTTTTCGGAAAATCGCATGTCGTACGAAAAAAATCAAAATATCAAATTTGCCCTAAAATGTATGGGGCTTATTAAAATAGTTTTTATTTTACGAAAAAGCAGTGATGTACCTACATTATATGCTTCAAAAATATTTTGTCTATCTTCCTGTACGGACGTCACTGGTTAAACTTAAAAAAAACCTTTAATAAAAAATGGCTGCTGTAAATTTCATACACATATTTAGGAAGTTATTAAAGCTATATTATAGAAACGATTTTTTTAAAATATTTTAACAGCCTGTAGCTTAAAAGCTAAGAGGTTTAGGACATAGCTTTATTTACACTTTTCTTCATAAAAATTAACTAAGGATTAACGTCCTTATAAATCAGCATCTTACTTTGTAACAGCCTGTATAACGTCAATACCTTTGCCTACTACAAAATGGCAGTCCTTAAAAAAATTTTATCTAAATATCTTATTAGAATTGCCGTATTTCCGAAACTAATAAAGTTAGATATACTTTATGATGATTTATTAAATATTTTTTAATGATGCTATATTACACAGGGTGCTTTGATAAAAAAGTATAGATGTATATATTTAAATACTTTTGTTCTACCCTGTATATTATTACCAATATCAATATTAGAAAGGTCTTTAAAAAAATAGCACATTAAGTATCCCTATGTAACTTTATTATTTCCGAAAATGTGGCCATTCAAACAAGGTATTTAAGTAATTATTCGAGGACCGCCATTTTTGTACTATGTAAAGGTATTGACTGTATATTGTAAGGATATAACTTTATAACGAGTACTTACTCGTCAGGAGCTTAAAAATGGTGTGCCATAACACACCTCTTTCCAATTTATTTTTCTTAAATGGCGCCCAATTTTTAATTTGACATTTATATCTGTTATTTCTTGCCCAAAATTTGGTTAATATGTCTTACTTACGTCCTCACATTAAAATTTACTAAACAATTCAAAGGTAAGAGGGAGGGTCTGACTTTAGACACGCACTGTATTTTTTTAAAACTCTTTTTAACTCTTTAACTCTTTTTTAAGGCTCAATTTTTAAATCACACTTTCTTAAAAATCTATAGAATTCCTTAAGCATTCCCTACACGGTCAATATTATTGAAGCAAAATTATTGACGCAATATATTTTGACCTTATAATATTATGTCAATGTATCCCTTACACAGTCAATATTATTGATCAATATCAATATTGCCACAATAATATTGACCGCCTGAAGGTGGCTTTATAAAACACTAACATTTTCATGAAGTGTCTTAAAAGTGTCTTAAAAAGTTTTTATTCAAAAATGAGACTTAAGATATTTAAGTAACATTTTAAAAATTATTGACCTTTTCTTATGTTTATATTATTAAAAAAAAGTATATATATATATATATATATATATATATATATATATATATATATATACACGTGCTAGTCCTTACGCCTTTCCATTCTTCCAAACGCATATTGTTATCCTAAATAACTAACACATATACGTTATTCTAGTATTTTTGTATCTAGAGAAATATATTTGTTTCAGTTTATTTAATTAGGTTTTCTTTATCGATGTCCAAAATTAATTACCGTCGTGTTTTGGAATTTGATCTATGTTATCGTTTATGAATTCTGAGAAATATCCAAAAATACGTGATAATTTTTATGTGTACGCCTACTAAATAGTTCAGTCCTAATAACATTTTGATCAATCCTATTATTAACTGAGTCCGACAGTATTCTTTATGACGTAAAATAGTTTTAAAAATAACCAATTTTTTAAAAGTCTTAGAAGAAATCAATTAACAACAATTGTGATAAGATATATATTTTTAAACAATGTATTCGTATAAATGTAAAATTTAGATATACATTAAGGTACAAACATCCATGTAAAAATTAAGGAAATAACAATAGAATTCCATTATATAAATAATTTAATTTTTTATTAGTTAAAGTAAATATTACATAATACATTATTTAATGAAATCAATTTTAAGACCTGAACTTGCCAAAAACCAATTTGTCTTTCTTAAATTACTTTTAAAGTACTTGGTATGACTAGAATTGTCTAATATAATTCCTTCACTCACGTTTCCCAACAGAGAAACTCGTGGTGCCGCACGTATGCGTCCCTATACGGTCCAACAGGACATATTCTTGGACACCCTGTATATTTTACTTTCATTTAATCGACTTAATAGTCCTTACGCATTTCCACACTCTTTCAAACGCATATTTTAATCCTAAATAACCAACACATATACGTCATTCTAGTATTTTTGTATATTTTGCCCGCGGACGTCTTTCCTTCCCACCCCCCCCCTACATTTTTGCAAATAGTTGTGTTGAATAGATTGGATCCTAAGCTTAAAAGAAGGTAGGGAAGGTCCGGAAAGCTCTGCCCACCATCTGTCAAATATCTATCACTCAATACAAACATTAGAGCTAATTTTCGCAGTTTAGTGACATCGAACAGGAGTACCTTTTTTTAGCATAGAGTAAGAGGTATCTAAAAATACTATTTTTATCTTTTTTATCTTTGGATATTCTACGAAGACTATAGGCCTAAATACTAACGTACCGTTAGTATCTCAAGCAATGTAAGAGGACTTAAAAACTTGAAGATTTAAGCTGGACCGTATAGGGATCCATACGTGCGACATCGACACCACGAAATTCCCTGTTGGAAGTTACAAATGAAAGACTATACTATATAAATCGGTTTAAGGGTATTTAGGATATTTATAAAATACCGAATTAAAAAAAAACGCATTATATCCAGCAACTCCGACCATATGTTTATACTTTTCTTAATGAATTGGCATAAGAAATCACTTTTTTAAGTTTTGAACCGTAGTTCATATATTTTAATTTGGAAACAAGTCTCTTTAAGCCTCCTATGTACATCCTACATACAATTATTTTTGTGGAAAAGTATTTTTTCATTAAGCAGGACTTTTATGAAAAGGCACACAACACTAGGGTTGTAGGGAAACGCCATTTCCCAGACATGAGAACAATATTTCAGAGAGGCTCAAATTTGGGATACATACAAAGTGTATAAATTAAAAGAGGAAAAATACTTTTGGCTCAAAAGGGAAATATAAGTTTTTTGAAGCCGCCGCCCCGTGGCTAAAAATACTACTATAGATTGATTTTTCAGTGGCGTAGAGAAGGAAGAAACAGGCGTAGGCAAAGTCGTATCCGCGAGGCCCCTTTTGTCGATAAAGATAGAAAAGAAAGTTGAAGATCAACAAAAAAAGTAATAAAAGAAGTCCTCACCTTTAAATACACACTGAATCGGTTATTACTAAAACACCCTAAGTCATATTTTAAACATTTTCAGAAAACGAGAAAAACAGCTGTTAATAGAAAAAAATTATTAAATGGTGATTTAACATTCTGAAAGTGGTAAGTAGGCGTGGAAGTATTTTAAAATATTTTAATCATATATACTTTATTGAAAGAATAAAAAAAATACAAATTATGACTTAAGGGGTTTTTGAAATAAAAGCCAACATGTAAGTGATATACAAAATACAGAGTGGCCATTTAAAAACGAAACAGAGCTAATTTTGGGCACACCAGAAAGGGGGAAAAAGTTAAAAAAAAAAAAGTTTGCCCTAAAATCAAAAATTGACGGGTTCGAGCGTCTTTCCTTAAATGACCTGTAGTGCCCAAAATTAGCTCTGTTGAATTTTCAAATAAAAATTTTGACAAGCTTTCACCAAAAATAATAGCAGAGACTTCAAACTTAGTACTTGTCATCAGGGTAAAGAGACCTTCAAAATAAAGTATCACTCAACGCCCCTTTCCATTTAAGATTTTGGGGGTAAATCTTACCCCCGCTATAGGGTTGCAAATCAGAGAGTAAAAGTGACAAAAAATGTTTCCCCTAAAATCAAAAATTGACGGGTCCTAGCGTTTTTCCTTAAATGGCCTGGTGTTCCCAAAATTAGCTCTGTTTCGTTTTCAAATGGCCACCCTGTATAAACAAATTACGGACTTTCACAATATATACTTAAATTTTAATTTTCGGTTCTCTGATATTTTCAGACTTTACAATATCTTCATAAAATTTATGTTCATTTTGAACCCACTGCAGCGATATTTTTAAGTAATATATTTTGCTAGTTAGGAGTGGAAGACTTTGTGCATAAGCTTTAGTTTTTGAAAACTTGACGTTGGTGTTTATGTTACGTTTAGGACAGGGCCGTTCCTGGCGAGGGGCAGCAGGGACATTTGCACAGCCTGACAAAAATAAGAGGACATTTTGCCAAATAAAATGCGATTTTTTGAAAACAGGATAATTTAGGGGTGGTATTTTTTTCTCTTTAAAAATATTGATATGAAAGACTTCAATAAAGAATGACTTAGTTGTGAAATTGGAGTCTTTCTTCTTCGAAATTTTTAGCGACCAATAATTTATGCACCTGGGAAGTGCGGCAATTTCTCTTTCTGCACGAGCTGATAAAAGACACAGAAACGGCACTGGTTCAGGATGTACACTTTCAGCGATTTTAAACTAACTAACACTACTTATCTTTTAAAAAACAGATGATATTTTTAAGGTTAGGTTCCTCCAAACCACCAACGGTATTTATTACTAAAGTACCCTAAGTCAATCATTTAAGGTCTTTTAGAATTAAATGCTATAAATCGACCTCTCATATCTCCCATAGTTAATGTGTTGACTCACGGGATTTTTTCAATAATCGATGCAGGTACGTCAAACAAGTGAATTTTGATACAAATCTCAATATAGGCAAAATATGACTTAGGGTGTTTTAGTAATAACCGATTCACACTCTTTTTAATGTTTTTAAATACACATAAAATTTAAGGTTATTAAGATTTTGATTAAAGTTGAGGAACAAAAAAAAGGTTGTTACCCACATATTTTTTTACATAAATCACGCTTGCTACTGCTTATGTCATGCGCAAAATTATAACATTAATGTCTATGTCTTACATTTTATACCTTTAGCTACAAGACCTCCTAGCCGCGAGGCCGTAGGCGACCGCCTACGCAACTGGATTTTTATACAGGTTAAAAATTAATTGCCACTAATAAACTGCTGCTCAATTCAACTGCAACTGGAAATATTTTTGGTAAATTTCAAATCGTTATTACTCTTAAATAAAATGCAATAGCAAAATGCGGCTTTTACCGTTTTGTAGGATAATTTTGTTGGAAAAAATGGCCATTTCACTTTGTGTAAATTTTCACTTGTTTTTATTCTACAGGGTGTAATAGAAATGTCCGATTTGTTACAAAAACTTTGTCAAAAGCGACATTCTACAAAAAAATAGTTTTTAATTTTTAATTATATAGTGTTATTCAGTAGACCATTTTGAAAAAACAACTTTGTCAGATTTTTGATATCTGCTCCATTTTTCATGTTATAATTTTTTTTCAAAAATTGTTTTTTTTTTCATATTGTACTCCTGTATTTAACAGTTCATCACAGCGATTAATTTTTTAGATAATTTTAAATGAACATAAGTACCCTTTTAAAACTGTATTAGAATTTTATTTCTAAAAAAATATTAACGCGTCAGTAGCGTCGCAAATGTAACTAAATTGTATTTTGGTAAAATTTCAATTCCCAAAGTTTCTGTGAGCACCACATATTCTGTATTTAAGATTTTAATTGTTCCTCCACAATTTTTAGAAACTACGGACATTTATCTCAGGACGGTTTTTTACTTTTTTTTAAAAAAGTCATCAGTGGCGTAGATATAATTTTTCTTCTGAATGCTCTTTTACTTGCCAGAGGATTATTGCATGGAAGTAATAATTTGTAATTCGGGTTATTTTAGGGCATTTATCGATTAGTTTAGAACAA